>PVKN010009578.1:0-23617 GCA_004027915.1 Capromys pilorides
CATGCTTAACTAGTAATTTAATTACACACTGCTTCAGGCTTGCATGAGGTGAATTCAGGATCGCAGGTCCTCTTTGTCTACTTGACCACTGTCAGTGTCCATTCGTGGCTTGCTAATGTGTGACTTCAACACTATTCACCCAGAACTTGATCCCCTTTGGGTAGCAGCAGGCAAATGGTCAGTGACAAAAGAGATTAGAATGAAGAGAAGGAGAGAAACAAGAACACTGATTGTCATTATTCATCACCTTTTATGGCTAGGATAGGATGCTAAGCAGCAGAGCAGAGCGGATACGATTGGTGTGAGCTGTGGAAAGAGAAAGGTGGTGGCGGTGGTGATGGTGTGTGTGTGTGTGTGTGTGTGTGTGTGTGCACATACACAGAGAGTGAAGGTGTGAAAAAGCACTGGAAAGAGCACAGGGAAGAATACAAATATTGTTTCTTGGAGACAACATTGTAGCTATCTCTGAAGTAGTGAAAATCATCAATTCTGGTTGGAGCAGATTGGAGAGCAGGGAGGGAGTGGTTATGAGAGACGAGGGAGGCTGGAGAAGTCTTCAAGGTTGTGTCCTGAAGGGCGGCAGTTTAAGCCCCGTCAAGGAGTTTGCATTTTAAGAGCCCTTTCCTACCTTCATGTTGCTTGCTAATAGCCGGCTACAACTCTTTCTAGGTAGACGCCAAAGATAATTAGAAGCTGGTGATGACTTTAGAAATCTACCGCATGTTCTAGAAACGTTCTTCCACATTGCCTCTATTTTATGTACAAGGATATTGGAAAAGAGAATGCCCTTCTTCCTTCCGGGCCTGAGCTGAGTAAAAGGGGCTCTGCTTATTCTCTGAGACCAACGACTCCTGAGTCATTGACTCTGTCAGCAGAGACAGGGCCAAGCTCCAGCCACAGAAAGATGGGAAAACCAGGCCAGACACCATTCTAGTGTCTGTTTATGACAGATGCAGATGTAGTTTCTTTTATTCAGTCACAGTGAGACAATTTTCTTTTCCAAAAGCATCGACTTCACTTCCTCCCATCTTGGATAAGAGCTCATGTGCACTCCAGCTGGGTTTGGGGCCCTAAAGCCCAGAGTTGGTTGGTCCCTAACTCTAGCTGGTGGCGTGAGTAACTGCAACAGATGGCTGTGCTCCCCACGCTGGGTGAGCATGAGTCTGAAGAAGCCCAGAGGTGCAACACGCAAAAAGCTCATCTGCAGCACCAGAGCGATGATGTCATCCACCCTTCAGAATCACTGCTCTTCTGTGAACACATAGAGAACTACGTAGAATCTTGGTGGCTGAAGTTTGTGGAAATAAAACTAAGTGAAAGACGAGGAAGCTAGGGCTTAGATATCGAGCACCTTCTCCATAGAGAAGAGAACGGGTGGTCAGGACTTTGTACTTTGATGAATGATTCCAAACCCTGTGTTCTATCCCTGGTGCCATAAAGGGAGGGAACTGCAGCGACTGCTTTTTAGGAATCATTCGCTGCTGATAGCTGCAGTCACTGTGGTCCAACGAAAGGCAGTCTGGGCCCAGCCGTGTGGTGTGGCCAGGGGTGTGGCCAGGCTGCCTTGCTGTGCACAAGCACTATGACGACAGGGTGGGGGCAAGGATTCCAATCTCATGGACATATACACACACAGAGGCTCAAGGACTTAAGGAATTTGTTCAAGGTCAAACACAGGGCTGGTGAAGATCTCGAACTGAGGTTCCGAGTTCTAAATGCAAAATTTCCCCTCTCTGTGTGGAGGGAATTTTGTGCCCCCTCCCCTACATGTTAAGAAGCAGCTCTAAGCAGAGACACTAACTTCAACAACAGGTGCTGATGTGATCTGAATCCAACGCATCTTTCACTTGGAGGGGAGACGTGTGCCTGCGTTCTCACTTGAACTCCTAGGCGCTGGGCTGCTCTTCCGTGCACGCGCTCGGGCTGGCAGAGCCCAGCCCAGGAGCCCGGTGCGCCCAGGGCAGCGCTGGGACTTTCCGGGATCTGCTCGGCCTGCTCGTTTCCTTTTCCATCGCACTCCCTCTTTGAGGATGTGCACGTAGCTTTCTTTCTCTCTCTCTCTCTCTCTCTGCATTATTTAAGAGATGGTTTCCAGTAAGGGAAACAGTTGAATTCTAAGTCTTCCCTGCGAAGCTGGCTGTAGGATTCTCTAATTTAAAAATAAAATCGTTCTTTTCTCCCTCGCTCATTTATTTACTGAAATGCCAGTAAAGGGTATCAGTGCTTTTCCCAAACTGAAGCCATTACGGTGAAAACAGAAGGCCCTGTATTCCAGGCCAGTCCATTTCTGCATGTAGCAGCTCCTGGGGGAAGGCGTAAGCTCCAGGCTGGCCTGCAGTCGAGTCGCTTGCCTCCCAAGCAAGGGTGGCCTAGTGGTGGGTGGATTGGCTCCAGGGCTCCTTCAGCACAGACCATACTGAGGAGAGAGAAAACATCTCTAACCTTGGGCAGAATACTGTCCTGCGGGGATACAGCCGAAGCTTTCTCGTGCATTTCACAGAAATATTTTATAAAGAGGAGTCCTTCTAGCTGCAGAGCCCCTCTCTGCACTGTGAGAGGGTTTGATCAGGACAAGATTTCCCTGGGAAAGAGCCTGTGTGACTTTCGGCGGCTCCTTGCTCTGTTTTCTTTTCTCCTTAGATTTCTAAGACTTCAATGGCTGCTTCTCTCTTTGCAGAAATTAGCCAACCTCTTTCTGACTGACTTCTCACAGGTTGTAGGGGGCTTGCTGAGGAGTTGGTTGCAGTCCCGGGTTGCCTTTTCTCTTGGCAGCTTTGGAGCACAGCTGGAAGCGACTGTGCAGAGCCCTTCCTAGTGTTGCCCTCAGCTGGGAGGGCCCCTGCTAGTGCAGTCCTCCTGCCCCTGACTGACCCCTTCCCTGGAGAGGGGAGACTTAATCTATTGTGTGAGTTTGAATAACTCAGCCTCTTCTTTTTCTTCTGGGAAGTTCACTCCTTTCAGAAGGCCTGAGTTTAGTAGGAAAGACACTGTGAATGCAGCCAGCAGCCCGCAGCATTTCAGGATTATCCACGAGCTACAGATGCTGTCTGTTTCTAGAACAGTCTAGAGAGGAGCCTAAAGAAACTCACTACTGACAGGCCTAATCTACATTCTATAAATTGAGCTCTCAGTGATAAGGGTGATATTTTGATGCCTAGTTGCCTTAATATTTTATTTCTATTTGTATTCAGGATTTGGCTATGAAAGGAGGGCATTATTTATTGGATTCTTTGTTTTTAGAGGACCTCAAGTAACTTTACTTTTTTAAATTTTTTATTCATTGTAATGCAAAAATGAAATAGCAATGAAACAGTTTCAAAACAGGTTAGTAGGGCAGTTGCAATAATTAATACATTGCATATTGTTGTCTTCATAGTAGTTATTCAGAGGACAAGACGCAGACATGATGTCCTGTCTAAACACTATTAGTCTAAACCTTTCTTCCCATTGAACTAAGAGCAGGATACCAAGTCAGCTACTTTCTCATGTACAGATACTTACTGGATTCTCTTAAGCCTCAAGAAACAATGCTTGGCCTTTGCGTTTCAAGTGTTTATTTAAGGTGAGGAAGTCACATGCAGTTATACTTTTTACTAAGTAGATCTGGTGAGTGCCAGCCTGTGTCCACGATGATGCCACCCCTAGGAATATAAAGACAAAGCGCAGTCCCTTAAGGAGCAATAGCGCAGCAGGACCCCTCCGCATTTCTGTGCGTGGCATCTCCGGATTCAGCGGGCCTGTTTTCCTGCTTTTCAGACACACTCTTCTGCTCCCAGGCCAGCAGGCACTGCCTTGCTCGGCGATGTTTGCTGTAACAGTAGAAGTTTGTACAAAGTGCAAAGCAAAGGTAAACAATAAAACAAAACAGACGTGTCATGATAGGACAGCGAGGCTGGGAATTTACCCACACTCCAAACACTTCTAGGAATCCTGTAGTGGAGGTTTACACTCTATAATTTTCTTCTTTCCAACTTGTAACTTCCTTTGGCTCTGTTTTTCCAGCAGGGCAAGGAAGATGCTAGGGCTGAGCATTCTCAGCACAGCGCTTCAGGGCCGTCTGTGTAGCTTGGTTTGTGTCATTTAGGGTTTGTCTTCTGGCCATGAGAATGACTAGTTACTTTCCCAGCACCAGGATGAAATAGCCACCACCCACAGCTGGAAGAAGGAGAAAACTAGCTGCTTCACTCTTGTAAAGGATTACATCCGTGGATTACCCGTTACCTTCCTTCAGCTCAACTCTTCATCCCAGGCAGACAGGCTTTGGGATGAGGAAAGTTTTGCTCAACAGCAGGGGATTTGGCGGGACACGCATCTGCAGGCAGGTCTGTCTGGTTATGGTACCATTTCTAGAGACTTTACCTCCTACCCCGAAGAGAGGAGAGGCACGAGAAAGGCAGAGCCTTCAGGCAGACTGCCTGTGCCTCCAACTTCACAGTCCAAAGTGTTCCATAAGCAGAAACTTTTTGGGTACCAGCATGATTCCCCAAATGAGAAATTCCATGCTATTTTTCTCTTGTGCAAAATTATTTAAAATAGTGTACATAATTACCTTAGGCTGTGTTCGGAGATATCTGTGACACAAGTGAATTTTATGCTTAAGCTTGGGTTGCATCTTCAAGTTATCTCATTATGCATATGCAATGGACCAAAATTTTTTTAAAAATGAAATTTGAGACATTTCTGGTTGCAAGCATCTTGGATGAGAGACATCTCACCTTGCACACTAACTTTGACTCTTTAAAAATAACTCAGAGCTTGTGCATCTCACAGGTGTTCAATGAAGTGGGATGTTCTTTCTTTTTGGTTTCTTGAATATTTAATGGTTCAACTTATCATCCGACACACACATACCGAGCACCATGGGAAGTATGGTGGCCCGCTGAGCCCACCATGTTAAGTGGGAGTTAAGTGAAGTTATTAAAGTCCGTTGCATCTAGTGTTAGGTGTCATCAGTGACAGACAGGGGTAAACCAAAGAGAGAGAGGGACAACGATGGGGAAATGAAGACTTATTGCCACGAGTTTGAACTGCGGCGACTTGTTAATTTTGTGTGTCGTCTTTAAGGGACGCCCCCATAGCTGGCGACATATTTCTGGGTGTGCCTGTTGGGTGTTTGCATCTTAGTCACTGGGCTGAAATAGGTTTGGTCCTCAGCCAGTCTGTGGGGGCCCATGAAACAAAAGGGTGGAGAGGAAGGATGAATCTTCTGTCCCTTCCCTGGGCTGAGATGTTTGTGTCACTTTACCCTTGGACATCAGCGTGTCTGGGTCTCAGCTAGAAGATGTACACCTGTGTCCTGCTGGTCGATAGGTTTTGGCCTCTAAACTAAGATGAGCAGCTTTCTCTCTTCAGCTTGTAGATACCTGAGAGACTTCTTGGCTTCCCAGCGTAAGCCCCCTTCTATCCAAGCTATCTATATAACTTATTGGTTCTGTGGCTCTGCAGAATTTTCAAGTTACCCTGCCTCAATGAAATAAGACTGATGATGCAAGCCCCTGCCTCTGCAGCTCGCCAGCCCAGGCCAGGCGAGGGCAATGGCCCAGGCACAGCTGAACTACGTGGAGCGACTTTGTTTCTCCATGCGCTCAGAGCAGCTGCTTCTGAATCTCAGTGCCAAATCACAGCCCCAGCCCATGACAAAGACCTCCTTCTAGCAAAGAGAGAACTCCTTCCTTTTCTTATGTGAATTGCAAACACCTGGCTAGTCTAGGTTGAGTTTACATTATGCAAGTTTCAGGAGCCATTTGCATTCCTGATCCCCAAATTGGAATATGTTCAAGAAAATTCTATGGCAGAGACGTCTACGTGAGGCAAAACTGTGAAGGAACCCTGCAGCCTCTGGGCTCGCTTGCTTCATGCTAGGGTATTTTACATGATCTTTGTTACACTGGGGCGATAGTTTTAAGTGTGAAGACGCCTGTGTTCTGCTTTCAAGTGCTGTCAACGTGATCACTGAAAAATTAGTCAAACAGCTTTTGTCTGAGCCTAAAGAATGTCAACTGATGAGTATGTACTGACTTTTGTTTCTTCCTTTGAATTTACCTGGTTGACGAACCTGGGCCCACTAATCAGCTCTTTTGATACAGGTAGAATCTGGGTTTGGCCTCTGCTGAAAGAGACAACAAAGACGGAGAGTGGCCCCAAGCAGGTGCGAAGCTTCTAGAAAAGGAAACAAGGAAGGAGGAGAGGCCCGTGGAGCAGTACGTAAATGAGGTGGTGGCCGAGGTCTCTGCGGAGAGGAGAGGCCCTCCCCAGAGTCACACATCTGCTTGAGGGAGGTTGGCGCATGCGCTCACCTGCCCCCACCATACTGCATGGCGATCACTCCCACCGAAGTCAATCTCCTGCTTTCCCAGGGTATGGCTCCCGCAGAACGGGTTTCTGTTGCATCAGAGTCGACCTCAGGCAGAGCCCAGGACGGGGACTGCTCACAGGTGGAAGGAACTCTCAGGTCTCTTCAAATCGGCCAGCAGAGACGCAACTGAGATCACAGCTGGCCCATGGGACAGGAAGAGGGGACCGTAGTGGTATCTTCTAGATGTTCACATGGCCTTCCCTCTGTAGACATCTTTTCTGTTGTTTTCCTCTCAGAGAGAGCACCAGACTGACCCAGACCTTTGGAATGAATCATCTTCACTGGCCTCACACGCACGCTCCTATATTCTCAGAAGTGGATGTGAAGATTCAAAGAAAAGAGTTGCTGCTAAAATGAATTTCTAGAAGCATGAATAATTCACTATGCCTTCATCAAGGGACATTTATACCACCTCATCTTCTCTAAAAAAAGACCAAGAGAAAGAATAAGTAAGAGTTGGTCCCTGTTGAAGAGGTAGCAAGAGTATTTTTATTGCCTACAGGATGGTCATAGAAAGAGACCTGGAGGTTCTCCTCCTGGTCAGAATCCCCAGCCAGGTGGGTTTCCTGCACTAAGAGGATGCGTAGGATGATGCGCTGCCACCAGCTACACTCACTGGTGCGTTGTTCTCCTCACTGAGCACATCCATGTGCCTGGGCATTGGCACTGGACTGGAGGGAATGCACAAGTTGGTGCAACTTGATGGTCTACAGGGCCTTCTGCAGGGCAGCGTATTTGCAGACCATATTTAATACTAACCACCCCCCCTCCCACCATGCTTCCAGAGATGAACAACTTGACTTACCTGAAGGCAAAGAGAAGACCGGCTTCCTTTGTTTTCATTGGTATAAAAGCTTAAGTTGTCTGAAGTTCTTCTTGCAAATGGTTTCAAAGACTACAGAGCCAAGAAAAAAAAAATCCCTGGTGAAGCATGACAATTTTGACATGCTAAAGTCTTGGGAGGTTCCTGATAGACTCATCCTTAGGCTCTGAGAGAGGTGGTGTGACTCAGAGCTGGGGAGAGGAAAGTGGAGGATTTCCAGACATATGTCCTCTGTGGGCCGCTCTGGTGCTCCATCAGAAATAGTCTGCAGGGAACAGAGATGAATCAGGGGTGAAGAGACCCATGGCATGATAAATGACCCCAGAATGGGTGGATCCAAACCCAAGGTTCCCATGAACCCAATGCCAGCAACAGCGTCCCATAGCACCAAGCTGAAACACTTCCTCTCACCCTTCCCAGGATGTTTCCTTGTTTGTTTCTTCTCATCGAACAAGACTGCAATCCTCTTGTCCAGGGCCTTCAGCTGAAGCCAGGCATAGCAGCTGTCTGGCCCATTCTAGGAGCTCTGCACAAAGTCCAGGAAGATTAGACACTTCCTCAGAATGTTCTCTTGTGGACAGACAAGTAGGTTGGAGGCAGGGGGTAACATGGTGCACACTCTCCCAGACTCTGACTGACAAGCACCCACCCTCTCAGCTTGTTTGTATGTACAGCGAAACACTGAGTCCCTGTAGTGAACAAAACTCAGTGACAGGGAGGATACAGGAGTCGATACAAGCTCAGGAAGCAGTACTTGTCATCCATAAGCACAACGGTCTCCTAGGAGACATTTAGGAGTAGCTGAGAGAGGAGAGTCTCGGGCACTGAGATCCAGCTCTGCTTGACTTGGTTCCCAAGTTCAGGTGGACTCCTCCTCACTCACTGAAGCTAATGAACTGCCGTCTTCCAAGATGGAAGCAGTCTCCATGGCCCCTTACCCAACCTTGGAAACCTTTTCTCAGATTCTGTGAACTCGGCTGTTTTTGAGACTTCACTTAAATCAAGTCACAGAGTATTTGGCTTTTCATGCTTATTATATTTAGCTTAGCATGTTCTCTAGGCATATCCATGTTGTTGCATGTAACAGAATTTCCTCCTTTATTAGTGCATACTAGTCCATTCTACATATATACAATATGTTCTCGATCCTTTCATCTTATAATAGGCATTGAAGTGCTTTCCCTGTTTTGGGCGCTGGGAGTAGTGCTACAGTAAGGTAGGAGCACGCAATGGTTGCCAAGGCAGGCAAAGCTGTGTATGTGAAGCACGTAGCAGTGGCATAGTGCCCTTAGTAAATATCACCTGTGAATAATTGATCATGAACTTGTAATTACCACAAAATGACTGCCATGTTAGTGTGCTCTTCTGGAGTGACTGGAGGTAACTGGGAGCCGTATAGTGACAAGGAAGGTGTTTGCAGAAGGCTTCGGAGCTGTTGACTTGACTCGTAAAATGTGAGAAGGATTTCAGTGGAGCACAGGAGAGAGGAGCCTTCCTGGGAAGAGGGAGCCTATGATAAATGTCACGATCAGGGAGTGGCGTCATTTGGTTGTTGTGCTGTGACTACAAGTGACTATTCCTGGAGTGCCCAGGTAACCTCCCAGAGGGACTTCAGCACGTAGCTTCACTTTTCTTTGCAAACAAATGGATAAGTGTTGCTCTAGAGTGAGCTGGATGCTATTCAATAACCCTTTAATTTCATTATTCTTTTTTTTTTCTGCTTTACCGCTAGGAGCCTGTTCTGGTAAGAGATACGAGCATGTTCTGTTAAAACCTCTCATTTCCTATAGTCTTTGCAGTTAATGGGACTTTGGTAAACTTCTTAAAATGTACCTAGGAAAGCTTTAAAATTCACCAGCAGGGGCTGGGGCTATAGCTCAGCAGCATAAGAGCCTGCCTGGCAAGTGCAAGGTCCAGAGTTCAATTCCTGGTACCAAATAAGTGAGTGAGTAAGTAGGTAAGAAGTAAGTAAGTAAATAAATAAATAAATTGGTAAGTAGAATTTACCAGTAGCACTTGATTGACCAATGGGGGTGTTCTCAGTGCACAGCAGGCCTAATTTTAGAGATGCAGAATTTTCCAAAATTGACTATACCTGGGCCAGGTACAATGAGTCAGACAGGTGGTTTGTGCCTCTCAGTCTCGATGTTCTCACATGAAAAAGGAGAGCTAACAGCATTGCCCTGCTGTGAGGTTTACTGGGACCCTCCCAAGGTTACCCGTACAACCGAGGGAGGGTGACTAAGGAGCCTGTTCTCCCCAACAGATGTACACAAACGTTGGTGTGAGTGGGGAGACTTCGGGACTCACAATTATAGTCCCCCAAAAGGACATTTTTATTTTGCAAGCAGATGTTTCCCTTGCCTCTTCCCAAATACTCCTGCCTCTGACAAGTGCAGTGCCAGGGGGCCAGCCATCTTGCATGATGAGGACACAAGCTGTATACTGTGACTAGCAGTGGCAAACACTAGGCTGAGTGCAGATGCTTCATAAGGTCTTAGAAGAGCAGAACAGGCATTCTACTGTCTACTTTGTATAGGAGGGGACAGACTAATTAGCCAACCAAGCAACCAGCCAACCAGCCAAGCCACCAAGCAACCAGCCAGGCAACCAAGCAACCAAGCAACCAGCCAGCAACAAAGCAACCAGCCAAGCAAACAACCAACCAGCCAAGCAATTAGCCAATCAGCTAAGTAAGTAGCCAAGCAACCAACCCAGCAGCCAACCAGACAAGCAACCAGCCAACCAGCCAAGCAATGAAACAAACAGCCAAGCAACCAGCCAATCAGCCAAGTAACCAGCCAAGCAACCAACCAGTCAACCAACCGAACAACCAAGAAACCAGCCAACCAGACAAGCAACCAAGCAACCAGCCAAGAAATCAACCAACCAGCCAAGCAACCAGCCAATCAGCCAAGTGACCAGCCAATCAGGCAAGCAACCAGGCAATCGCCAGGTAACCAGCCAAGCAACCAACCAGTCAACCAGCCGAGCAACCAACCAGTCAACCAGCCAACCAGCCAGCCAGCCAAGCAACCCACTAAGTGGGGTCCTGTGTAACTGAGCTGCTGTCATCGCCTCTGCTGCAGCCAGCTGAAAACCATTCTAACCGATGATGTCAGTGGCATATAGCATGGCTATTTCCTTTCCTGTAAGATGCTTACAATGCGTATCGTATTGGTTCCCTATTGAGAGACTTGCGATCAGGCAGTTTTCAGTGTATCTTATTTTTAATGAGTTTCTTGCCCTGTCAAATGCAGATGGTACTCACTTCCCGTGGTTCGACTTAGGGCTGTGCAACGTGCTGGCACGCAGACAGTGTGCATGCAGTACAGACTGTACTTTACGGTTTGGAGCCCAATCACTCTGGGGTTGCAGTAGAAATTCTCCGAGCTGCTGGGAGGCAGCAGGAGCCACAGCTCCAGTGGGCTTTAGGTGAAAGGGATGCTGCGACAGGTTCACCACAGGAGGCAAAATCCACGTTCTGTTTACTCTTGCCCCAAGGAAAGTTTTGAAAAGTGTTAGAAAAGTGAGTGCCCTGTCACTTGCTGCAGGACGAGGCCCGGCCGTCATAGAGCAGCTGGGCTGTGAGCTGCACACGGTGCCTCTGCGTGTGTGGTCTGCTAGTCCTCCAGCTCCCACAGTGGGAGGTAGGAGCAGGAGCGAGAAAGGACGCTCGCTCACCTTCTCATCTGTGGGATGCACTAGAGGACAGGCATCTTGTGCTTGGCATCTACCTGAACAGAGAAGAGAAGGCCCCTGACACTCTGCTGTGACAGAGTCTCACAGCACTGTTAGAATTACGGTTCATTCAAATCAATGAAAAAATCAAAATAAAAGAGGAGAGGGCCCAGCAGATACCTACGTTACTATATTATTGGGAACCCCTCCCCCCCAGTAAAAATAACTGTCTCTTACTCTGTAGGCTAGATCAGCCATTAGCAAGTTTCCTCATAGCAGAGGTTTAATATTAAACTGAATGTCATTATCATAAGTCTTGCCAGTACTTGAGGGTTCACTGTATTTCGGGTGCTGTGCTCTTTATGACCTGTGGGTAGTCTCAGATGAGTCCTAGTAAACTTGTGAACAAGTCACTGCTGTTAGCTCTCCTTCAACATGTGAGAACATTCAGGTTTAGAGATGCCAACCAACTGCTCAACTCTGTCACTGCACCTGGTCCAGGCATAGCTGATTTCAGATAATCCTATATTCAGATTAGGCCTGCTACACAGTGAGAACATCCTGATTCATTGGTCAAGTGCTACTGGTGAATTTTAAAGCTTTCCTGGTTACAATCCAAGATGTCTACTGAAGTATCACTCATGACAAAATGCTCTTTTGTACGAAGATGATGCTAACAATCTTTGCTGGGATGTGTAACTGGGATGAGGGCCCAGAATCTCCTCAGCTTCTTCTGCAGGCCCTCTTCTGCCCCTCATGAGTCACCTGTGGAGCCCCTAATAAGAGATATTTTAAGATGAGGAACAAACATAGGGCAAGCGACCAGCATGTGGAGCATAAGTATTGAAAGTTCAGAGATAAAGGAGGGCAAAGAATACAAGGGCAATGGACCATTAGACAAGGGCAAGAGGAGGCCACGGCGGTCCCTGATGGGTGTAGACCCAAGGCCATTTCCACAAACGAGTGTGACTCTTCCCATAGATGGTTTTGTTTCCGTCTTGTCCAGATACGGTCTCCTCAGTCTTCTGGATAATAGATGTGACCACCCACTTTTCAAGACCCTAACAGTGTCTTTAAAGAAGTGACCCAATCTCTCAGGAAATGTGGGGATGTCTACTCAGAATACTGAATATTAAATCTTACTGTACTAAAAATATGCATTCTGACCAGTACTTTAGGGAATTACTGGTTGACGAATTATATATTGTTAATAATCTGTACCTAGTAACTAATAGAGTCCCACATATTCATTACTCTTCTGTCTTTTTTGGGGGGGGAAGGGGAGGATAGTGCCAGGAATTGAACTCGGGACCTGGCCAGGCAGGCATTCTGTCGCCGAGCTGTGTCCAGGCCCCATTTCTTGTGCTAGGCACTTTTCTGATCACTGGAAAAGAAATCTGACAGCCACAAGAACAAAGACGAAGGGTTGACTCTGGTGGTTGGCAGAACTCTCAGTCCCTCATCTGCAATGTGATGCAGGGCACTGGGAGGTGAGCTGCTCAGGACCTGGGGCCCAGGAGGCAGGGACAGAGCCACGGGAGCAGCCAGGGAGGGACCCAGGCCTCTTGTGGTCACTGTCCCAAGATGGGCCTTTTCCGACCGGACCCTGCCTCTTACGAGCGAATCAACTTTGAGCTGCCTTAATGAGTTCTATACTTCAATGCACCTCCCCAAATACCTGCGCTTGAGCACGTGAGGTTCTCAGGGACATCTGGACATAACCCATAGCATTTTCCTAGTTTTTGTGCAATCCCTGTGCGCCATGCTGCCTGCGGCAGTGCGGTGGCATAATCACTCTTCAGACAAAGGCCCCACGTGAAGATGACAGTTCACTGGGGAGGCCGCAAGGCCAGATAACTATGGTGCTTATCTCACGTGCTCCCGTACTGACGGATGTGGAGCTCTGCACCTCAACAATAAGCAATTCGTTGAGAAATGGCTGCATTCGCCAGAGGCAAGAGACTTCCCAAGGCCGAAGGCAGAGCGTGCATGCGCAGTCCGGTGTGGTCCCACCAGCTGCCAAAGCTAGAGCAAAGCCGAGACAGGAAGGCGTGCGGCGGGCACCCTGGGAGCGCAGGCAGAACGCGCAGTGTGGGGCCGTGGCCGGAGCCAAGGCTGGAAGAGCGAGTTCAGAATTTATTTTGAACTGCAAACTCCTTTTCACCTCTGCTCCTTTCCCACAACTGCCTAAATCTTTAATGACCAAGACATTTCTGCTTTTATAATTTCAGGAAACTAAATGAAGGTCATTTATCATGGCAAATCCACCACTGACAGCCCGCCCTGAAATTATTTGTTTTTAATATCTCTGTCCTTTTCTTTCAGCAGCACTTTACAGGAATAGCTGACACCCCAACCAAAGAACATCTCGGCAGACCCAACGTCACGAAAGGTCTCACCCAGAGAAGGAATTGTTCCGCTCTGAGGAGCCTGGACTCCTGAGCACTAGTAATTCAAAACTTGTGCAACAATTGTTTTCCTAAATGTTTGTCGTGCTTTTCCTTCTTCCCAGAGATCTCAGATCCTGACAGCCTTGAGCATTTTAGCCTTGACTCGTTGTTGAGTTAGGTGAGTACTGAGAGAGAGAGAGAAAAAAAAAAAAAAAAAAATCACTGCAGGCTTTTTTTAGAATGGAAAATTTTATTATATTCATCTGATGCCGCTGAAAAACAGGATCTGAATGGAGTCACACATTTTTTTTTTTTAAATCAAGTTCACCTTAGAGTTCAGATGAGATGTGCATATCCGTAGGTTAAGAAGGACTTCTCTTTTACAGAGATGATTGGAAACCAGGCTTGGAACAGACCATTTTTTATTTTGGTGATGGTGCTCTTTCTAAAAGGAAATGTTCTCTCTGCCATCTCCGTCTTCCTTTCTTATTTCTTCCATTTTCTTTCTGTCCCTTTTCCTAGTCACATCCGGGCACATACTGCTCATAGGCACATGCGCAGTACCGCAGTTAAGTCAAATCTCACTTAAATAATACCCTTGTAGTTTGGCGTCTTCCACAAGAAGCTTTCTGGGCACGGAGAAGTCCTGTTCTTGACACTCATTTCCCTTTCTCCAGAGTTTAACCTCGGTTGCCACACCTCTCCCTTTGGCATGCTTTACCCTTGCGGTTTCCACCACTGGAAGGTGATTACCTTGAGGGCGGACGCTTACCTACCCTGAGTGTCTGCTTCCTTGCTGTCCTCACCCCACTCCCCAATGTGTTTGGGATTCCCAAGATATCTCTACCCAACCTTCATTGGAGAGAGCAGCCCCAAATCTCAGCCTCGACTGCTATTTGCTGCCCCCTACTGGCCATGATGACAGACCTTTCTTCTTTGGCTTGGGGGTGTGGTGGGGGTCGTGTCCTCCTTCTTAAATCCTTCGCTGGTTCTCTTTGCTGAATTCCTCATATCCAACTTTGGTAGCATTTTCACGCCATAAAGAAAGCTAGACTCTGAGAATTATGGATTAGCGGTGGTACATTGATTTCCAGCAAAATTCCAAAGTGGATTTGTTAAAGGTGTGGCTCATGAGCTCTTGAAAACACCTAGTGATTGTGTAGAGTGAAAGATGACTAAATGCATGTGACATAGACTGGCCTCAGAGCCCCACTCTTTCTGGGTAGGAACTCCCAGCCCAGACTGGCAAAAGCCTGCAGGTGTGCATCGCATCGGGTTAGCGCAGCCCTGACTTTTGCTGGTGTCTGTGTGACTTCGTCCCTCGTCTTCAACTCTTTCCCTTTCTCTACCAGGAGCAGAATGTTAGCAGCACATTGTGCAGTCATAACCAAGCTCAGCTGAACCCATCTCAGCCCCTTGAGGGCAAAGATATCTCATTTTGTAGAACTTTTGTGTCTCTGGCTGACGCGTTCAGCCAAAGTGTGGCCTTCCCTATTAAAACTGGATTGACTAAGAGTCACCAAAAGGTCGGTGTTGGAGAAGCTCATCCTTGTGTCTCTGGGACACCTATGTAACAGACTGGTTGCAGCAGACCTTGCACGTCCCAAGACCCTCCATCATTTGTTGTGTGGAGCCATAACTTTCTCAGATTTTATTATAAGTAGGCAGGGCTGGTTCTATCACTGCTAAGCAACATCAGGGTTAAGGGACATTTTTCAGAGTGCTTCAAAATCTTTCTATCTTCATTTGACACTTATCACCTCTTCCAACTATCACTACCCACCTACTATCTTAATATGTAGTGGGCCCCTGACTCTTCCTCTGTTCTGTGTAGTCTTCTCCATCTTTTTTTTTTTTTCCTAACACTAATCTCCCTGTCTGAGGAATCAATAAAATGCTTATTGTACACAGTGCCATACCAAACAACAGTGTTGAATGTCCTGATATGCTCACGCATTGTATGGCAATCTGAAGTTCACATCCCTTTGTCAAGCAGTAGAAGGTGGCCTGCTCCCGGCACCTCTGTGGAGCTCCGCTGTGTTCCACAGGCTGTCACTCTATAACATGGACAAGGACCCCTCATACGTCAGTGTGGAGTGTAATCTGGTTTTCTACATTGCCTGATCTGTGAATAGATCGATGTGCCAATCTGTGAGTAAATGTTTAGTGAGGATTTCTCCTCACCAGGAGCAAGCTACTCATGAAGAGGAATAATACAGAGGTCCCCAGTGTCAGGAAGATGTGACACAGACATCACAGAGCATTTGTCTTTAGGAGCCAAGTGTGTATGGCATGGATTTGACAACTTCATTTAAGAGGCTACCATGTGTTTTTCAGTCAAAACCCTTCAGAGACAGCAGTGTCCAAAGGTTCTGACAGCGAGTTCTATCAGAGTTAAGAGAGATGTGGCCACTGCTTTATTTTAGTTTCCACATACAGGTTTTAGCTGTTTTCACTCTTTCCCAAAACTGCTTGATCTACTGTCTGTTCTTTGTAGATGGTGGGTCTGTTTAGAGGTTGTGGGTGCTTTTTGTCAGTAAACTGGAATGGATGACCTTCTGCATGAGACACCTCCAAGAAGTAGCACTCAGCTTCCAAAATAAGGATAAAAAGTGGAGCTGGAGCTGGGGCTGAAGTCCAGAGGATGCTGGCTCTGAGCTGTGCTCTGCCATTGCCTCCCAGGCCTCTGGCACTCTAGCTTCTATTCTTGGTTATTCATCTGTAATAGAAGGTGAAAAGGGAATGAATGTGGTAGTCTAGAGAAGGGAGGGAGGCTGGCAACTGCAAGAGCAGAGAGAAGCCAGTGTCTCAGAAAGGTGACAATGGTCTAAGCCAATATACTCACACAATGGCCCACACAAGCAGTTGTTTTTTTAAGACAAACTAGTCTAAAAAAGTAAAGAGAGGTACATGGCTCAGTCAATGAGGAAGCCCATAGTCTTGGTGTTCCCATTGAAAGTTATGAGAAAGACTTCTGAAGCAAGTGTGTGTGGGTTTCCATCTGTTATTTATTTTATTTTATTTTATTTTATTTTATTTTATTTTATTTTATTTTATTTTATTTTATTTTATTTTATTTTATTGCAGTACGAGGGATTGAATTAAGGACCCTGCACTTGCCAGGTAAGCACTTATTCTACTGAGCTATCTCCCCGGCAGTATCATCTGTTATTTTAGTACATCTCATGGTGTGTGCTTCCCATTGGCACACATTTAATGAAGGAAGGGACATCATGTGTCCTAGCCTTGCCATCCTTGAGCTGCTAGGGAAACTTGGAGACTGTGCTATGACCTGATGTCTGGTGACAATTATGCCAGAGGTGAAACTCAGGCATGAATGGAGCCTGGACAACTTGACTTGATGGCACGCATGGGAGATTTGGTTTCTAAGTCAGGTGGTTCTGACTTAGAATTCTAGATTTTATATTTATTAGCTATGTTGTTTTATTTAGCTTCTGTTTTATTTTCTCCAAAGTGAAGATAATAACTTTACCTCAACACGGTTATTGATCATGGTTATAAAATGATTAGCATCCCACCTACCATGTGATAGCATATAAACAATATTGAGCTATTCATTATTTTTATTATTGTTGTTAGTATAGTCACAGCTGGTCTTCCCTCATCTTTTAACTGCTGTCAGGCTTTGTTTATGAGCTGAGTGATATAAAATAACCCAGCTCAGTGCAAACTTGTGAAGCAGGTCAGTCGAAGTCCTGGCCATGGAGAACTGGACTTGTGAATATCACTTGATAATGCGTGGACAGGTGCTTGGCAGAGATAGGCTTCTCCCTATAAGGCTGCCTCTCTGCCTTTTTATGGAGACAACTGAAGAGAGATTGAAAGAAGCCTGCCTTCCCCAGTGGAATACAGAGCAGAGCTCTGCTAAATCATGACAGTCAGGTTCCTTCACCCTTTGTCCACCTGGTTACTCTGGGAAGACCACTGGGCAGGTCCCCAAGGGGCCATGTGCATGCCTGCTCCTGCACCACTGTTCTGATCGTGTTATTCCATGGAATAATGGAGATCATACCTGCAGAGCTATTATTCTGATCAGCTATGAATTACGTAAATATTTGAAGGCTCACCTGGAAGCTACCATCCAAGCCCTCCAACTCCAGCATGCTCAGATTTCCCATCCTGCTCTACAAAGCCCTTCCATGTACACCACTGTTGCTAGGCAGACAATTGGTTCATTTCCAGCAACCGGCATGGAGGCAGTTCTGGGCCACAGCTACGCAGGGTCTTCTAGTCAGTGTAGGCACCGTGGAGAGCCATGTGCACACTTTCCATGGACGTCAGCCCTGTGTTGCTTCTGTCCTGTCCCTGACCTTGGACCGATGCTGGGTGCTGTCCTCCTCTTAGGCTCATTTTACATCTATAAATCTTGGGGTCTGGAGTAGATGCTCTGCCAGCTCCAAAGGCCTCTGATCCCACAGAGGCATGTGTCAGGTGGCTCTGGGGACACCACTTTCTTGATCTGTCACATCCCTTATTTCTTCCTTTTCCCTCATGTCCCTGTGGTATTTTGGCACAGGATGAGTCACTCAGCCGGCTGTGGCAACATCCGGAAATGGACTGCCATCCTCTTTCCTGGCACAAAGAGAAAGGGGGGGGGACTGTGACTTTTTATGTCCCCTCTATTGATTAATGACATCCCCTACTAAGAATTATGTTTACACTGGCCTCTTCAAGCCACATCTCTGAATACAAATCCTATGCATTGGTGCGACCTCATCCAAGTTTAACCTAGAAGGGCTTCGGGAACACTTTGGAAATCATCCCTCTCTACCACGGAAAGGTTCACAACTCTTGTTTTTTCCTTCTGACTCATCTTTGAATCAGTAAATTAAATATGTATAACTTGTGAAGATTTCATTTTTATTAAAGCACGGTGCTTTGCTGAGCAAAGTCAAGATTTAGAACTGCTCAACTCTCCTCTCTCTCCTTTCTCAAAGGTTTCGTTCCCTTTGGTTGGCAGCAGGGTTTTCAGAGAGCTGCTCCCGTTTCTCTGGCTCTTTTCTGGAAGATGGAGAAGCCTAGGGTGCTGAGCAGCATCTCCTCTCCCAGGAAACTGTCACGATTTGGGGACCCTGAGGCTGTTTCTCAAGTAAGTGTTGGTTCAGCTCTTGTGATTTCTGGGAAATTATATCTTCCTGTCTTTCCTTTTCTCAGCATATTGTATGTGACAAGAGTTCTAGAGAACCCTTCCCTGATGATCCTCCTATCTGGAATGTTCTGCTCTTTCTCCTCCTTTCCAATCTCTACTTTATCAAATCCTTCTGCTCTCACCCCAGGGATAATGAATTTCATGACCTAAACATAGCTTTTCTGCATACACTCTGTTTTCCTTACATGGATTTGCATACAACCTGACTTCTTATCTTTTCAATGATTCCATTGGGTAATATGATATCATATTTGTTTGTAGATTTTTTTTTTTGTAGTATGCTATGCTATCAGCTAGACTTGAAGTTTCCTGAGGGCAAGGGATGATAAGCTTTTAAGCTGAAGAATCTGTATTTGTTAATAATTATGGAGGTTGTAATTCATTTTTGTCTTCTTGTATTGTACATACCATAAAATGTGGCTGTTAATAAACAACTAAGTTGTTTATATAGGCGTCACACTTGAGATGTAAAGATGTGATAATTTGTAAAAATTCTTTGCTTTCTGAATGTAATTTCACCCAACTCCCTTCTCTAAATATGTATTAAGTGTCAGCTAAACCCCAGGCACTTTAGTAGGTACTAGGTAGACCAAGAAAATGATCAAGATCCCTGGTCTCAGGGAATAGTTACCCTCTCTTTCAATAAGCTAGTTACCTTTGAAAGCTCTTTCCTTACTAATGAGTCTGTCTTGGAAGACAAAAAGTGTTGAAATTGAGAAATGCGGAGCTCCTCTTCATTTTCTGTAACATGTAGAGAGTTTTCCTCGTGAAAACCAAGCTTTCTCCATGGTCAGAGATGGTCTTTTGCTCATTTACACTGCTGCTCTTTCAGGAAGCGGAGTACCTAGGACACAACAGTCTTGCATGCCTCCAAGAAGTGTGGGTAGCCCCGGAGTCAGTCCAGGGGCAACCTTGGACCTTCTCCTTCTCTTTCATTCTTATTTTCAGAAGACAATGTAATAGCTGATTTTTAAGTTTCTTTTTGTTGGATTTCCCTCTTTCTCTTCAAATTGTTGATGCCACCAAAATTTAAATCCTGATCAACCTAATATTTTCATTCACCCAACAAATATTTATTGAGTTCTTAGGATAGTTGCTGCCACAGACACTAGAATATTGCAGCTAATTAAATAAAATGAAATAAACCCAAAAAAATGACATAATCCTCCCCTCAAGAAACTCTCTAGTGTTAAGTCAGAAAATAAACTAAATAACTGGAGGGAAAGTATTTCACGTAGATGAGGAGTTATAGAGAAGAATAAGGGTGAGAAGGTGCGTGGAGGGCCCCCACGGTGTAGGCTGCCGTTTTCGGTGGGTAAGATAAGAAAATAGTCTTTGCATAAGAACTTGAGCGGATAAGAGAGTGGGAGCTGTGGAAATCTGGTAGAAGAGCCTTCTCAGGGGAGTGAAGTGACCAGAGCGAAGAGTCTTAGATGAGAATACAAAAGATAGATCGGGACTGAGAGGTACAGGAGAGAGTCAGGCCTGGAGGAGCCTGAAGTCATGGCTTGAGCTCTATTCCAAATGACAGGAGCACTGCTGGAGTGTTCTGAGGGGAGGAAGGATGCTATTCAGCATATTGCAACAGAAGGTTTCTGTTTGCATTGTCAAACTTTAAAAGAGCAAGTTTAACTGAGGAAACCTATTGATAGGAGGTTACTTCAGTTACCCGGGTAAGAGAATATAGTGGCTGGGTCAAAGCTACTCCTGCTGGGAGAAGTGGCAGAGCCTGCTTATATTTTGAAGATAGAGCCAAGAGGATTTGCTCCTTAATTGGGTGCGGTGTGAGAAAGGAAGTATGTTCAAGGATGACTATGAAAGTTTTGGCCTAAGACTGGAAATGCAGGCTTGTGTCTTTGTGTTCTGCATGTGTTCTGTGCTCTTGGGTGTACGACGTATGTCAGAAACAGGAAGGAAGCTGTTCAGACATGAAGAGTCCAGGTGTGGGTTGTGGCTTGAAGAGAGAAGATTGGAAATCCTCAGCATGCTGATGGTAAAGCCGTGAGATGAGATGAAGCTATTAAGAGTGTGAAAGTAGATGGAAGAATGAGAAAGTGTAATGGATGAGCCACAGGTGCCCTGAGGCTGACTCCAACATGAGGAGGAGATCAGGCCTCCCAGGGCCACCTGGAAAGGTGAGGAAAACCAGACTCAAGTGCTCCATGGGCCACTTGATGAAGATGTATTACAAGAGAGGTGGGCTTTGTCACATACTGTGGAGACACATGAGGGTTACTGACACATTCTTTGAGCAGAATCCTGGCATTTCCACCCAATTATTTCAGCATCATTAGGGTAAGCTTCTTAAAGTGTATTGCTTCTCAGAGGTGAAGTGATTCTCGCTGGCTTGAGCAGTCACAGGCTGAAATTCTTTCTGCCCAAGTCTGCTGCAGAAGGTCATGTCTGACATCCGCACACAGTGCTCATGGAGCAGCTGGCCAGTGACTTGGACATACCTGTTCCTCTTCAGCGGATACCTTGCATGTGCCAGCTTCTGCCTTGCATGTGGCCTTTCCATGATTTCTTAGAATCCCAACCCCTTCCTTTCATCGCCTGGCTGAGCACCATCACCAGGGCAGCCCTTGGGTACTGTATAGCCATATGATTTTTCACCAGGTATGTGACCAGATTCCCTTCTTCTCCAGCAGATTTTGAGTTATAAGAGTAGGAAACCTTTTTTTTTTTTTTTTAAATCTCAGAACTACTGTAACTTCATGAAAAATTAGGTCTTCAGGGTGGAACATTGGACAAGTCTTCTAGGAACACTTAGAATCATTAGAAATGACAATGAACCCGTGACCTTGGTGTTAGCTATTTCCTGGCCCCTTTGCCCATTCCTTCTTTATTCCCTTTGCACAACCGTGGACTTCTTTATCCACTGGCAGAAATCTCAGCTTTTAAAATAAGTCAATGTAGAGCTTTTGGACAGGGTGGAGGAATGGGAGCCCTGCACTTGGTCTGTCCACTCTTCTCTCTACAGCATCCCCCATCCTAGGGCAGCCTCCAAGGCACCCGCACAGGGCCAGCTGCACAGATGAAGACCTTGCCATGGGAGCTGAGCTTACTTGTGCAATAAAGAGCAAAATGGGGCATTGAGCTCCAAATAGGTGTGGTTTCTTTCTGCTTCAGGAGAGCCTTTTGGAATAGAAATAGAGTCGCTAGAAATAGGGGAATGTGTTCCAAAATAGGACAATACATGCTCAGAGGCTCGTTTTCAGTTTACACAACAAGAACTCTGACAGTTCTCTTCTTCTTTCTCCCTCCAACCTTACCTCTTCCATTTTACCTTTCTTTTACCTTCTCTTCCTCTCCTCTCCTCTCCTCTCTTCCCTTCCCTTCCCTCCCCTACCCTCCACTCCCCTCTCCTATCCTTTCTGCTCCTCTGCTCCCTTCTCTTTTCTCCTCCTTCTTCTTTTTCTCCTTTGCCTCTCCCCTTCTCTTGCTCCACTCTTACCTTTCCTCTGTCTCTCATTAAAAAGTCAGCACAAGACAACTCTAGCAGCACTTATTAGTAGACAGGCATAAATTAATCCTTCAGGAGGTGTTTTGGCATAGCAGGATGGATTTCCATAGAAGGTAGATTTAAGCTTTTTTTTCCCCACAGCACAGTTGGGAAAGAAACTTTTTTATGAGCAGAATAGATTTACTGGGGGAAGAAAGTTCCTTTCCAAGAGAGGGACAGGATGGGGGGCCCAAGTGGGTAGTTCCCCAAGGAGAAGAAACTCTTTAAGACAAAGAAAAAGTGGAAAAATCAGGAATGGATCCTGTTAACTATATGATATCTGATACAGCTGTAGAAATTGAAAATCAAAGTGATAGCTCTTCATCTGGTAGCAGCTTATTTAAAACACAGTGTGTACTTTTCTTACCTAAATAGTCTCAAAGAAAACTCATGAGGAAATTTGTTCACATACCTGAGTGTTCAAACAGATTCTTCAAGTGACTCATCCATAGAGCCAAGACCATTGACTTTGAAGGCTATTTTTGAAAGATTCAAGAAAAAGAAGAAATGCGAGAAGAGGAAATACAAGCAAAGTTAACACCAAGAGGAAGACTGAAAAGAAAGAGAAATACTGGAAGATCACAAATAGATTAAAAACAAATCAGAGAAAAAGGACCTATGTTCCCAATTTTACAATCTGAGGGTGGAAGGAAGCCATTACCTTAGAGAAAAATTTTAAGTTTTGAGCAAGCTTTTGCAAAAGGATTTTTTTAACTATATAGAACAACTGAAGTATGAACACTGCCTTAAAGAATCATTGGAACAAATGAACGTTGGTGAAGATTTAGAAAAAGAAGACCTTGATAGTCATAGGTACAAATACTTGGATGACCATGGTTCCTTTTCTCCTACTGAAGAGTCAGCAGCAGAAGATGAGACAATGCATCTCGAACATAATGCATGTGATATCCAATTAGAAGAAAAGAGCTGTTTCATGATGAGTTCTGAATTTCCAAGCAAGATGAACGTGTACTTGCCATGAGAGAATACTAAAGAAGCTGTTTTGCCTATAAAGAGAGTTTGTAAGGTGAGAAATAATGGACAGAGGGCAGAAAAGGCTGAAAAGGAGATAAACGTGTGAATGACAAATGAGATAAGTGCATATCCTAGAGGCCGGTACTACTATGAATAGGTTAGGGAATGAGTGAACTTAATGCTTGTTTAGAGAAGATGCCAGAGCAAGGCAGGTCCACCTACCATAAATGCAAGGTTCCAGGAATGTATTGCTGGATGAAGTTGGATGTAAGACAGTTGTCATTGTCCATAATTCAATTGGAGATAGAAGAACTGTGGTAAGGCAGATGGGTTGGCTGGGTTAAGCTTCCGTTCTTTGAACAAGAGCTACCCTGAAGACAGTCTCATTAAAGTGAGCTGAATGAGTATTAAATCACCTGAAGTTTTCTTTAAATAAAAAACTTACTTAAAAAGAAAGTAGATTTAAAACATATTTATACACTTCAAGCAAAGTAAATGAGGAACCAAGACAACAACCACTATTCTCCTAGCCAATATTCCTCAGGCAGCAGAGCTGTATCAATTCCTGTGTGCTATGGGAGAAGCTTCCAACCAGTGTCCCTTAGTAATGTTAAGTGGAACCAGACTAGAAATGGTACTTTGGGAAGGTCTTTGCAGAACATTCTGTGACATGTTACATTTCATTGTAGCCCAATGTGGAAATACTGCAGACTACTAAAAA
>PVKN010009579.1:0-23565 GCA_004027915.1 Capromys pilorides
GCAGGAACTTCCTCTCGCTCCCCACCCCCCCGGCGGCGGCGGCGGCGCGGCGGCGGCGGCTCCTCGGGTCCCTTCAATTATCAGCTGAGCCGCAGCACCGCGCCGCCGTGCGCCTCCGCCGCGCCGCCTCCTTCCCTCCCTCCCTCCCTGGCTCGCTCGCTCGCTCGCTCCCTCCCGGCCCGCCCGCCCGCCGCCCGACACCCTCCGGAACTACTTCGCCCCTGGCTCGGCCGTCGGGCGCGTCCGCGGGCCCGGCCCGCGTCTACTCGCGGGCCATCACATCGCCCCTCCCCGCTCCGCGCCAGGCACCGCTCCCGGGGCGGCCTCCGACCTCCTCCCGTTCCCTGCGAGGGACCAGGAAGGAGACTGTGGGGATCCGCTCCGTATCCCTCCGCCGGGGTCACCCCCTCCCCTCGGTGGCAGCAGGAACTAATTCCCCTTCGGGTCACCCAGAACCTAGACGTGGAAATTTCACGGAGAAGGGTTCCTTGGGAGCCATGGAAGATGAGACTATCTCCCCGAATTAAAACTCCCCCGAC
Source organism: Capromys pilorides (assembly GCA_004027915.1). Classification (NCBI taxonomy): domain Eukaryota; kingdom Metazoa; phylum Chordata; class Mammalia; order Rodentia; family Capromyidae; genus Capromys; species Capromys pilorides. Next base: position 540 of record PVKN010009579.1, read on the forward strand.
ACCTCAAAAGCAGGGTTCTGTTTAAACTAGGGCTTTGACCCCCTGACCCCGGCCAAGCCCCGCCCCTTCCTGGTTGTCTTAGCGACGGCGGTGGCGTCCCAAGATGGCGTCGTGCCTGCCGGAGACTGTGTATGAGACCGTAGGACAAGGCCCGGCGCCCAGCAAAGACTACCACCAGTTCTTGGTCACCCGCTCTCAGGCAAGTGCGAGCCGCGGTTTATCCTCTCCCCTAAGTCCCTACCCGGCCTGGCGGGGCCCCGGAACGCGGGCCACGCTAGGCCGAGAGCGACCGGGGCCCTACCGGGCCCTGGCTGGAGCTAGAGATCTCCCACGTCACCTCGGCCCGGCAGCCCGCTTGTCCTTTCTCTCGCCTCTCCTTGCTCGTCACCGGCGGGCCTTCGGGGCCTCTCCACAAAGCCGCCTGCTCCCTTCGCGCCTCCACCGCTGCCTGCCCGACGCGTTCGCTCCGCGCGCCAAGAAAAACAGGCGTCCCCGGCTTGCGAGCCGCCTCACCTCGGCGTGGGAAGGAGGGAAAGAAAGACTCAGCCAAGTGTCCCGAGGAGGAGCCGCCGGGGGAGGGGAGGATGGGACGGTCTCTTCCGAGGTAGAATTTAAAGACTTGGGGAAAAAAAAAAAAAAAAAAAAAACCTCACGAATGCCACGGCCACATCAGCGCTCCTTTAGTCCCAGAGGGAGCGGGTGATTGAGAGCCCTCTCCTACCTTGCTGGAGCCGCCTCGGTCCCATCCGAAGTGTGCGGGGTGAGGGCACAAAAATGTTTCAGCTGCTCTGTGCCTCGGCCCCTCCCATAATGACATCTGCTTCCCAACAATCAGACCGAGACCGAGGATTATGCTATCGCTGGAGTAAAGTAACCTTCGGCCTATTTTATGTCTAGTTATTAAAGGTGGGGTTTGGGTGACTATTTTGCCCTAGAATAATCAAGTTCAGCTGCATTCTGAGACCTGGCTGATCTCATCCTGTCACTGAGCTAGTCTTGTACCTTGAGTTTTAAACAAATGATTGTCATATAAAATGAAATTTAGAGCTTATTATACGTTTAGATGCAGATATTGATTATTCCCTGTTTTTCCAGGAGTCCTCAAAAGAGTAACGGATTATTTTATTATTTAAGGGCGTCTTTTATTTTATTTTTTATTTTTTTATTTTTTTGTCTTTCTGAGACAGGGTCTCGCTATGCAGTTCACGCTGGCCTTGAGCTCACTTTTGTAGCCCAGGCTGGTCTCGAACTCGCACTGATCCTCCTGCCTCAGCCTCCCAAGTGCTGGGATTACAGGCGTGCGCCACCACGCCCGGCTTTAAGGGCGTCTTTTAAAAAGAATGATATGGACAATTTGTTTTTTAAATCTCAAGATGTTGAAATATTACAGATGTAATATCAGTCCAATTTTTAATTTTGTAACTTTTTAAGAAATTTTTGGGCCAGGGAGGTAGCTCAGCGGCAAACATTAAGGTCCTAAGTTCAATCCCCAGTACCGCAAAACAAAAAAAAATTTTACACACAGGCATTTCTTTAATGCTGAAGAGTTGTTGACTCTTCGTGATAGAAAGCATAATATTCTAGGCCTACATGGTTTTCTATTTTCGTCTACTATAAGTCAGAATATTCTAATTTTACTTCACAGCCTCCTTATACTCTGTCAGTAAGAGCTTTCACTTGAGCATTTATTTTTTCTTGAGGGTCTAATATCACAATTGTGCTACACTCTAAGGTTGTAAGCCTCAACAAGTGACTATCTTTTTATTTTAATAAATCAACCTTAGGAGCCCCCTGGCATTAGTTTTTCTTCAGAGTCTTCTGTTGGTGGTATTTTTCAGGTTGTTTTCCTTTTTTGTTTTGTTTTGTTTTTTGTTTTTTGAGATGTCTCCTAGGTCACCCAATCTGGCCTCCAAGTCCAGAGTCTCCTGTCTCAGCATCCCAAGTGTTTAGATAATAGGCATGTACCACCGTGCCTGACTAAGACTTTGTTTTCAGGTCTAGTTTGAGTACCTGTCTCCCTCTAACTGCTAGGGGGTTTTTTGTTTGTTTTGTTTCTTTGTTTTGTTTGTCTTTTTGAGACAGCATCTCATTATGCAGGCTGGCTGTGAGCTCCCAAGGATCCTTCCACCTCAGCCTCCCAAGTGCTGGGATTACAGGCATGCGCCATGCCTGGCTGGGTTTTTTTTTTTTAATTAATGATTTATTTATTTCTTAAACTATGTTATAGCCAGCTCAGCCTGCCCTGGGGGTGGGGCTGATGCAACATGTGGTACCAGGGATCGAACCACAGTCCCTGCGGTTGCCTAAGCTTGCCTAAGCAGGTGCTTTAGACTGCTGAGCTATCCCGCCGGCCCTCTAATTGCTGTTTTATGAACACTTCACCCTCCCCCAGCATTCTCCCTTTTCCTTTTTTCTTTTTTGTTTTTTTGTAACAGGGTCTCTCTTTGTAGTTCAGAATGGCCTTGAACTCACTATGTAGCCCAGGCTAGCCTAACAGTCAAGTAATCCTTCTGCCTCAGCCTCTCCTTTTTTTGGGGGGGAGGGCGGGTAACCAGGATTGAACTCAGAACCTTGTGCTTGCCAGGCAGGCACTTAAACCACTGAGCTATCTCCCCGACTTTTTTTTTTTTTTTTTTGCGGGACTGGGGTTTGAACTCACAGCCTTGCACTTGCCAGGCAGGCATTTGTGCCATGGAGCTATCTCCCCAGCCCCTGACTTTTTTTTAATAGCTAAAATCTTTTATTTTGGAGGAGGGGGGTACTAAGGCATAGAATTGAGGGCCCTTCACATGCTACGCAGGCATTCTACCACTGAACTACACACTCCCAGCCCAAAAAAAAAAAAACTTTGAGCCCTAGACTTTCTATCCATGAGTTACACATAAACTCCTTTTCATGATCTAATCCATTTTCTTTTGCTGAACAAATCTACTACAGTCCCACTAGGGAGAGTTCATCTCAAATATGATTAACTCATCCTCATTTTAAAGTAAAATTTGCTGTAAAAAATAGCAAACCAAAGAATATACTTTTCAGTCATACTTTTAAGACTATGCTATTTGCTAACCACAAAATAATTTTTCTGTGCCTCAGTACAGGAAACCAGCTATCCAGTAAGAGGTAGCCTGACATAAATAAGTACTAAAAGACTAGAATTAAAATGTGCTTTATAAAACGTCTTTTCTAGAGTGGCTTTCCACAGTCACTCTCTCCTCCCTTCGGCCTTCATTCCAAACACTGCTGTACGCTGTCCAGCACAGGGACTTGATTTAGGTTGGGGTTCCTTCAAGCAGATGTTATTTTTTGCTGCATTTTTGGGGTTATTGGCTTAAAATCAAAAAAATAGTTACACATTAAAATAAATCTGAGGGCAGGGACAACCCTCTCAGTCCCCGCTTCTGTCCCTCTCAGACAGAAGCTTTCTTTCCCGCAATAAACATATTCTGCTCATGAAATAAATCTGAGGGCAAATATTATGCCATGTTACTTTTGGCATAGTCAAGAATATATATATTTTTTTAATTTTAAACAGAAAAGAGTAAAAATAACAAAAGTTTTAAAACAGGGTAGTAGGAGAGTAAAAATCCTTAATACACTGTAGGGCCGGGAAGATGGTTCAGCAGTCTAACGCACCTGCTTAGGAAAGCTTGGGCAACCACAGGGATTGTGGTTTGATCCCCTGCACCAAATGCTGCGCCAGCCCCACCCCCAGGGCAGGCTGAGCAGGGCATAATAAAAAATAAATAAATAAATAAATAAATTTAATACATTGCATACCAGGCTGGGGAGATAGCTCTGTGGTATAAGTGCCTGCCTGGCAAGTGCAAGTCCTGCGTTCGATGCCCAGTACCAGGGTGGAAAAATACAGTGCCTATTTTTATATTCATAGTAGTTCAGAGTATAGGATACAGGCATGAAATACTGTCCAAAAGAGCATTAGCACAAAACTTTCTTTTCAATGAACTAAGAGAAACTAGCTATGTAAATATCTTAATTATGTACATATATGTATAAAAGATATATATGTGTGGTTTTTTTTAATTTTTCACCATTTTGAGACAGGGCCTCACTATGCAGCTCAGGCCGGCCTTGAGCTCACTTTGTAGTCCAGACTGGTCTTGAACTCGCAAAACTGCTCCTCCTGCCTCAGCCTTGGAAGTGCAAGTGCTGGGACTTCAGGTGTGCGCCACCACCCTGGCTTGCATGTGATGTTTATCATAGGTCACCTGATTTCTTGTGTGTGTCTTTTTTTTTTTTCTTTTCTCTTCTTTTCCTTTCCCCTTTCTCCCATCATAGTTTTTCTTTTCTTTTAAACAGTTTCTTTCCCATTTACAATAACCATTGTACATTTTCAATCTTATTTACTCTTTCAGTTTCTCACATTAATGAGACGCTATAGTATTTACACAAGCGAATCTGATTTATGTTACTTATTAGTATGATCTGCAGTCGCATTCATTTATGGATAAAAGTCTCCTGGGTATCTGTTTTTTTCTTTTTTCATTTTATGTATTTGGTACAGGGTCTCACTACGCAGCTCCTACTCATAGTGATCTTCCTGTTTCCACCTCTCCAGCAGGTGTGCACCACCATGCCCAAATTCTATCTCCGGCTCAGTGCTCTGGTGCCAACATGGCATGTGGGACCGGGGATTGAACCCTTGTCCCTGTACTTGCCAAAGCAAGGTGCTTAGTCCACTTAGCTAGCTTGCTGACTCTCTGTGTATCTTTCTTCATGGCTGAATAATATTCTGTTATATAAAAAGGCCACATCTTTTTTTAATCTGCCACTCAGGGGATGGACATTTGGGTTGTTTCCAAGATTTAGCTATTATAAGTTGTGCTTATAAGCATGAGTGCATATCTATTGATGAGATATGATGTTTTTAATTCTTCTGGGAAGATACCCAAGAGAGTAGCTGTGTCAAATGGGACCTCTAATCCTAGCTTTTTGAGGAATCTACACACCCATTTCCACAGTGCTTACACTTCCACCAAAGGGTTCCTTTTCCCCTACAACCCCACCAGCATTTTATTTATTTGTCTCTTTTGGGCCAGCCAGATAGCTCAGAGGATTAAAGCTCCATGGGAATTGATCTGGGCTTGCATGCCGGGCTCCGCCCCGCCCCTAAGGCATGCTGAAAGGCTATTGAGACTGGGCGCAGTGGCTCAGGCCTATAATCCCAGCTTTTGGGAGGCTATAAATAGGCGGATCACTAGGAGTCCGATCTAGTAATGAGACCCTGAACACCCTGTAGACCCTTCCCTAAAATAATGAGTAAATATATATTTTGTCTCTTTTTTGAGACAAGTTTTCCCTATTCACTTCTGGCTAGCCTTGAGCTTATTTTGTAGCCCAGGCTGATCTCAAACTCAGTGATCCTCCTGGCTCAGCCTCTCAAGTGCTGGGATTACAGGCATGCACCACGACACCTGGCCTAATGATAGTTTTTTTTTTTTTTCATTTATGTATTTGGTACAGGGTCTCACCACACAGCTCAGATTCAGTGATCCTCCTGTTTTCAGCTTCCACAGGCATGCACCACCAGGCCCGGACTCCTTAGCTCAGTGTACCCTGGGGTCAGGGCCAGTATGGCTGGCATGCAGGACCGGAAATAGCCATTCTTGAACGTATAAAGAATTGAAACAAATCAGGCCCCCAAATTCACAGACCCATTCCAGAAATGGGCATGTGAGATAAATACACGCTTCTCAGATGAACAAATACAAGTAGCAAATAGAGTTAGGCATGGTAGTGCACACCTGTAATCCCAGCACTCAAGTGGCTGTGGCTGGAAGATTATTGTGATTTCCAAACTAGCTTGGGCTGAAAGCCAGCCTAAAATGCGTAGCAAAACTCTGTCTCAAAAATACACACAGGGGACTGGGGAGATAGCTCAGTAGAACAAGCCTTGCCTGGCAAGTGCAAGGGCCTGAGTTCAAGCCCCGGTTCTGCCAAAAAAAAAAAAAAAGAATACACACACAAAAAGACAAACATGAAAAAATGCTCAACATCATTAATCATTTGAGAATTCAAACTAAAATACTGAGATTCCAGATTCCATTCCACCCCAGAATATAGTATTTTTTTGTTTCTGTTTCTGTTACTTTTTTAATTTATTGAAAATAGAAATTCAGTCTTTACTTTAGGACTACTGTGGATTGCCACGGACCCGTGGACAGTGCCCACCTCCCTCACTAAATGCTGGAGGGTCTTGTCCCGTTGATACTGTCCAGAAGCCATGTGGAAGTGCATGGAGTACATGTGTGGGACATTTGCTCAAAGGGAAGCCACAAGGCTTGTGCCCCCTGTCACAGTGACCCTAAATTCCCATTGGGTGTGTTGTAAACAGAGAAACCATTCCTCAGGCCACCTGCTCTGAGCACACCCAACCCAGAATATAATATAAAGAAATAGTTCCTAAAAATAAAGTTAAATTTCATTTACTTTTTTATATACATGACATTAAAAATATACTTCTTTGCATACAGAAATGTTCCCCACTAACAGTTCAAAGCTGGGTGTGCGTGGTGGTACACACCTATAATTCTAGACCTTGAGAGGCTGAGGCAGGAGGAGAGCCTGAAGTTCAAGGCCAGCCTGAGTTACATAGTGAGAGCCTGTCTCAAAAAACAAACAAAAAACTTGATGCCCTGTTGTTGATTTTTTTTGTTTTTTTTGTGGGACCAGGGTTCAAACTCACAACATTGCACTTGGCAGGCAGGCACTTGTGCCATGGAGCTCTCTCCCCAGCCCCCCTGTTGATTTTTATGTATTAAGGTTTTTAATTTTATTTATTACTTTAAAAAAAAAATTCAGAATTTAGCTTAGAGGGGTTGGGGAAATAGCTCCATGGCACAAGTGCCTCCCTGGCAAGTGCAAGACTGTGAGTTAGAACCCTGGTCCTGCAAAATAAAGAAAGAGAGAAAGAGAGACAGACAGACACTGTTGCTTACAGTGGCCAAAACTAGTGACTCGGGTTTAACGTGCAATACTCTAAACTTGAGGATTGTTAGAAGTGGTAAGCCCTAAGTTATGGAAATGCCACTTGGCAGCGAGGACCTCTGGCCGTGGAGCGCCAGTGTCCAGCTGTCACTCCAGCAGATGAGGGTGGCAGGGAAGAGTTGGGCAGTGAGTCAGTCTTTCATTTGTTTTACTAAAGCCTACTCAAGGCCAGTTCTGCTGATAGCTTACTACTACTATGGACTGTTGGACTATATAGAGTTATTTTGATAAATTCATGCACCTACAATATTTGAAAAGATCTTTTTTTTTCCTATGGCCCGGCTCAGCCTGCCCTGGGGGTAGGGCTGGCGCAACATATGGTGCCAGGGATTGAACTGGAGTCCCTGTGGTTGCCTAAACTTGCCTAAGCAGGCGCTGTAGACTGCTGAGCCATCTAGCCAGCCTGTACCTACAATATTTAAATGGTAGTTGAACACCCATCTCTGACAAAACAAAACAAACAAGGGGGATATAAATGAAGGACCATTTTGTAGTGAAAAAAAAAAAAGTCAAGGTTAATGCACAACTATTTTCTCTTAGTTCAATGCAAGGAAAGATTTGTACTAATACTGTTTAGACAAGATAGCATGTTTGCATCTCATCCTCTGAATAGCTACTGTGAAGACGATATATAATGTATTAATGTAACTTTCCTACTAATCTGTTTTGGAACTGTCTCATTGATATTTCTTTCTCATTAAAATTGATAAAATAAAAAATAAAACTAAATCCTACTCAAGCCTCGAAATTCAGTGGCAGCCAGTGAAGGGGGGACAGTTCCCCACCAAAAATGTAACTACTGTTGAAGTGTTAACTAAAATCTCAAGGTTCATGCCCACCTGCCAGACTTGCATCCAGGAAAAGCCCAGGCACAGGGGCAAGCTCCTTTGATCCCAGCACTCTGGGAGGCTGAGGCAGGAAGAATGAAGTTTGGACGTCAGTCTGGCCAATTAGTGACTTCAAGAGATCTCGTCGCAAAATAAAAAAATTTAGGGGCTAGGGAAATAGATCTGTGGCACAAGTGCCTGCCTGGCAAGTGCAAGGTCGTGAGTTTGAATCCCAGTCCCGCCAAAAAAAAAAAAAAAAAATTAAAATTAAAAAATTTTTTAAAGGTTGGGAAGCCAGGCGTAGTAGCTCCAAGCACTCTAGAGGCTGAGGCAGGGGAATTGCTACAAGTTCAAGCCAACCTGAAGACCCTGTCTTAAAAGAACAAAAAAGGGGGTTGGGGGGCTGGAAATGCAGCTTATTGCAGGGTACTGTTTACAAAAATAAACATTAAAAGTCCTTGAAACAAATTGAAGAACACTAGCTTTGGCAAGGGCTGCTTGAGAAACAACAAAGAATTGTATGAGTGCCATTTCAAACTACAGACCAGTTGGGAAGATTTAAAACTCAAACGCAAAAAAAAAAAAAAAAAAAACAAATGCAGCTAGATGTGGTGCGAACCTGTAACTTCAGCATTCTGAAGACGGAGGCAGGAAGATAGCTAATTCCAGACTAGCCTGGGCTACATAGTGTCTTCAAGGCCATCCTGGGCTGCATACTCGGACCCTGACTCAAAACTAAATGAACAGGCCAGGCATGGTGGTACCTGCCTGAAACCTTCCGGAGGCAGAGGCAGGAAGTTCACACAGGAGTTTGAGGTCAACCTGGGCTACAAAGTGAGCTCAAGGCCAGCCTGAAGTGCATAGTTAGATTCTGTCTGAAAAAGACAAAAACTTGGGGCTGGTGAGATGGCTCAGCGGCCTAAACCACGTGTGCTGGAAAGTTTAGGGAAAGTGTAGGCCACCGCAGGGGACCTCGACTGAATGCTAGGCACCACATGCTGCGCTGCCCCACCCCCACCCCCAGGGAAGGCTGAGCTGGCCATAACACAAACAAATACATGAGGTTTAAGAAAATAAAATAAACTTTAAAAGAGGCAAAAACTTAATTAAAATACGTAAAGCACTTTAACAAGAAAAAGCAAATTGCTGGATTAAACATAGTGTGATTGCATTTAAGGGGAAAAAAAAGTCTTTTTCTTTTTTTATTGTGGAACTGGGAATTGAACTCAGGCCCTTATGCTTGCTAGGCAAGCGCTTATTCTACGCAGCTATCTCCCCGGCAAAAAAAGTCATTTTAAATAAATGTTAGTGGGGATTCAATAACTGTTGGATGGAGAAGCCTGAATGATGCTGTTCACGCATAAAGTTAAAGATCGTGGTTGAGCAGTCCTCTGCGTGAGAGGTGACTGGCGGCCCTGAGCTCAGCAGTAAAGGCTCATTTTATTTTTATTTATTTATTTATTTATTTATTTATTTTAATATTATGGCCGGCTCAGGCTGCCCTGGGGGTGGGGCTGGCACGGCATGTGTTGCCGGGGATTGAACCAGGGTCCCTGTGGTTGCCTAAGCTTTCCTAAGCAGGTGCTTTAGACCGCTGAGCCATCTCACCGGCCCAATAAAGGTTCATTTTGAATTCTAAAAATAAATAAATATTGCTTTCACTTTCCGCATTTATATTAATGATTTGAACTTTCAACAGTGAGGTTGTTCATTTGTTGTTGTTTTGTGACAGGGTCTCTCTCTGCAGCTCAGGCTAGCCTTGCACTCACTGGCCTCAGATGCTATGGTGATTCTCCTGCCTCAGCTTGCCCGGTACAGGGATTACAGCCATGAGGCCCAACTGCATTTATTTTTATTATTAGGACAATAAAGACTTACAATAAACAGCAGTGTGCAGCCAGGTATAGTGTCGCACATGTGTAATACCAGCACTCAGGAGGCAGAGGCAGGAGGATCACTAAGAGGCCAGGGCCAGGGAGATAGCTCGGCAGTCAAAGCACCTGCCTGATAAGCACAAGGACCCAGGTTTGATCCCCAGTACCACGTGCCGTGCCTGCCACTGAAACTGGGTATGGTGGCACATGCATGTAATCCTAGTGTTAGGGAGACTAAGATAGGAGGGTCACTACAAGTCTGAACTGCAAAGCAAGACCCTGTGCCAAATAAATAAGTGAAAGTTGTTTTAAAAAAATTTTAAAGAGTTTGATACTAACCTGGGTTACACATTGAGGTCCTGTCTCAAAATCACAAAATAAATAAACCTGGGAATTGCCCCGCTCCCCACTCACACCTCACCCCACTCCCTCAGCACCCCAGAGCTGTCCCCAACTTTCAGAGTTGGAACAGCCTGGGTAGCTGCGCAGTCAGCTACACCTTGCTAGCTTCTATTTTTGTGTAGCAACGTAATTGTAATGCTAAAAATCACAGAGCTTGTAAATGGATTACTAATTCTGGGTAAAATTTTAAGGACCTTGTGGGGTGGATTACGTTGAGGTCTTTGAGAGAGGGTCTCGCTGTGTGGTTCCAGTTGGCCTTGAGCTTGTGGCCCCAAACTCACAACAGTCTTTCTTCAGCTTCCCGAGTGCTGAGATGCTGGTGTGCCTGCTGCTTTTCGTGTTTCACAGCCACACACGCGTACACACACACACACACACACACACACGCCTGCCCTGTCCAAGCCGCACTTTGTCCCACCTTCTCCGTACCTGAGAACCTTGCGCCCCGCTCTGGTCCAGCTTCTTCCCGGTGTGTTTGGGTTCCACATCTTCACCCGCCATAAACAGGCCCTTCCCTGCCACGCAGGTTAGGCCAGATGTCTGTAATAATAAACTACCTTATTCTGCTTCTGTTCCTCACGGCTGACACACTTTAGAAAAATGAATCCCAGCCCTGTGACACTGCAGGATGTGCCTAATTAGAGTTGTGAAATCACTCTTCATCCAAAACCTTCTCTTCTCTTGAAGTGGCATACAAGTAGCACTTTGGGGAAGGGAGAGATGACGTAAGACAAGTCAGGCGATGAAACTTTGACAGTGACGGTACTCGGTGCCTCGCCACCTCAGCCAGTGAGTCCATGTGGACGGAGGTACAGTGTCTGGCTGCTTCCGGGCGAATTGTTTGTTCAGCACCTGGGAGCTCCTGTTCGACCCGCGTAGTTCACCCAGTGTCACCCAGCATTGACACAGATTGGCGTCATAATTATGTGGGGCAGTGGAGCACTTAATTGGGAGTCACTGACTCATGGTTCTTTTGGTCCCTCCTGCTGGTCTGAACCCTTTGGCTGGGGCTGAGCACCTCATCAACACGATAGGGCGACGCGGCCGAGACTGCTGGCCTGATTCCTTCTCCAACGCGCCTTTTGACATGGAAGTAGTACTTGGTATAGGGAAAAGCACTAGAGTTACTTTTCCTTTAGGAAAATTGAGTTTGTATCAAAGAAACCACTGGGAGCTGGGCTGTGTGCCCTGCCCTGCCCTGCCCTCCTGGCTGGACCTGCCATTTCCTGCCCCATAAAACAAACAACCCTTGGCTGCCTGGGGGCAGGACAAGCACCCATCTCCTATAAAAAGCACTCGGGGCGCTGTTTCAGTGAGGGGTGGTTCCTGATCCAGCAAGACTGGAACATCCCAGATGATACACGTGGAGTTTACCACTTTTCCCAGCAATTTCTCTGAGCCTTTCCTAACACCCTTCATGAGGAAGCCGGTCCACGCTCAGCCGGGACCTTGGTGTGCCTGAGCATCTGTGGGACCCACGGCCGGGATGCTCTTGGATCAGGACCACACAGCAAGCTTGCAAGCTGGGTCTGCATGTAACAGCGCTAAACCGGTCAGACATGGTCCTTTCTGTTTTTGCACCAACATCATTGTATTAACCCTTTGGCCATCTCCTTTTTGTTTTCTTTCTTTCCTTTGGGGTGGGGATGCTGCAGATTGAACCCAGGACCTCTAACAAAGAATTCTAGGAAAGAATCTGCCAGCCTTTGGAAGATAGAGGAAAGAGGATTGCTGATGTCAAGACCAGCCTGGGCTGCGAAGGGAGCTTGAGGCCAGCCTGAGCTGAATAGCGAGACCCTGTTTTGTCAAAAACACAAAAAATAAATATTTAAGAAACAAAGGTCAGAGAAAAATGGACTTGGGGCAAAGGGTTTTAAAATTTCATCATAAACCACAACATTTACTGCAGGCTTTTAAAAATCAGACATGTTGATACCTACCTTGTAATCCCAGCATTTAGGAGGCTGAGGCAGAACAGTCATTGGAATTTGAGGCCAGCCCAAACCACACAGTGAGACCCTTAATCAAAAAGAAAATAAAGGGCCAGCGAGATAGCTCAGCAGTCTAAAGTGCTTGCTTAGGAAAGTTTAGGCAACCCCAGGGGCCGCGGTTTGATCCCCAGCACCATATGCTGTGCCAGTCCCAACCCAGGGTAGGCTGAGCCAGTCATAACATAAATAAATAAAGTTTAAAAAAAATAAAATTTAAGAAAATGGAAAAAAAAAAAAAAAAAGGACCCAAGCTGTAGCTCAGTGGTAGGGTACTTTCCTAGCAGGTAAACAATGTCCAATCTCATTAAAAAATAAAAATGCCCACTTAATCAAAGAAAAAATGAAAAAGTATTGAATAACTGCTCTGACAGAGAGCTGTTAAGTATGCCACAAAATTAAGTCTCTGTCTTATACTATGCATGCAAATTTATATATTAATGGAAGAGCTGTTATATCCACAAACAGGAAATAAGCTAGGTGCGGTGTCACATACTTGTAATCCCAGCACTGGAGGCTGAGGCAGGAGGATTACTGTAAATTGAGGCCGTCTGAGTTACATAATATGTTCAAGGTCAGCCTGAACTTTTTAGCAAGACTGTCTCAAAAAAAAAAAAAAAAAAAACAGGAAGGAGACACAGTGAGGTATGCCTAAAATCCCAGTACTTCAGGAGGCGGAGGCAAGAGGTTCTCAAGTTTGAGGCCAGCAAGGAAAATAGCAAAACCCTGTCTCAAAATGTTAAAGCTTTTGAAAGGTTGAGGACAGCCAGGTGTCATAGTGCTCACCTGTAATCCCAACCTTTGCAAGGCTACAGCAGGAGGACTGAGGCCAGTCTGGGCCACATAGCAGGTTGAAGGTCACCTAGAATACATACCCTGTGTCAGAAAAGCAAAAGTAGCCAGGCGTGGTAGCACATGTCTGTATTCCCAGCAATCAGGGAGAAGGATCTCTGTGAGTTCCAAACCAGCCTAACCTACAAAGTGAGCTCAAGGCCAGCCTGAGCTGTACAGTGAGACCCTGTCTCAAGGGGAAAAAAAATAATAATTTCTTAGAAACAAAAGTCTGGGATGCAGCTCAGCACTCCCTGGGCTCCACCCTAGCAGACAAATGAGAAAATATAAGAATAAGTCAGGGAGGGCTGGAGAGAGAGCTCCGTGGCACAAGTGCCTGCCTAGCAAGTACAAGGTCGTGAGTTCAAACCCCAGTCCCGCCAAAAAAAAAAAATAAGGGTTACAGTTCCATGGTAGAGCACTTGCCTTCCCGGAGAAGGCCCTGGTTCCTCTCCTGGCTTTGCTGCAGTGGAAGAAGCAGAGCAGCTGACGAGCTAAATGTTAAAACACAGCGCCGCATTGCCGGAGGACCCTAAGAAAACAGCAGGAGAGCGCTGTTTGAGTCTGAAAGTGCAGCGGCCCCACCTGCCCGAGACTCTGAGTGTGGAAGCTGCCACGGAAGAGTGGCAAGGCGAGCACACTGAAAGTGGCACTGCTTTGTGGGCGAGACCTGTAGCAAAATTAGGGCCGGCCAGAGAGCTCAGCGGACTACAGCACTGGCTTAGGCAAAGCACAGCAGCCAGGGTTTGATCCCCAGCATGCTATGCTGGCCCCACCCCCAGGGCACACTGAGATAGCGATTGAGCCGGGCATGGTGGCACGTGCCTGTAATCCCAGCACTTGGGAGGCTGAAAACAGAAGAATCACTGAGTCCAATCCATGTGGTGGAACTCTGTAGATCCAGTACTAAATACATTAAAAAAAAAAAAAAAAAAATTAGATGCTGATGATCGAGCTCATGTTGCTTGGCCAATGTGCGCAAGGCCCTGGGTCCTATCCTCAGTACTATAAAGCAACACAAAACTAATTAACTGAGTAAGGTGACACATGCCTAGAATACCACCACTCTAGGAGGCTGAAGCAGGAGGATCACAGGTTGCAACCTAGCCTGGACAATTTAGGGAGACTAAATTAGGGAGACTCGGGCCAGCAAGATGGCTCAGCAGTCTGAAAGCGCTTGCTTAGGCAACGGCAGGAACCGCAGTTTGATCCCCGGCACCACATGCTGCTCCAGCCCTACTCTCAGGGCAGGCTGAGTGGCCATAATAAAAATAAATAAATAAATTAAGGAGACTGTCTTGGAACAAATTATGTGGGCATGGCAGCTCACACCTATAATCCTGGCACATGTGAGGGTGAGACAGGATCATTGTGAGTTCAAGGCCAGCCTGAACTAGATCACTAGGCCCTCTCTTAAAGATCGATAAATAGATAGATAGATAGATAGATAGATAGATAGATAGATAGATAGGACTGGGATGTGGTTAGGTGCAAGGACCCTAGAATTGATCCCCAGCACCACAAAAGACATAAAACTGCCTGGCAGAAAGGGTTAACCATATATAAAGCAAGCAGAGTTAAGATAGTCGTATTCAGGGGTTAGTCTTCTAAATGTGTGAGACTAAATAGCCTCATCAAAACATGGGCAAGTTGCCCGAAGAAATATACGTGACTAGTAAGTACATCAGAATACACGTACCCTTGACACTTGTCTTAGCCATTTTTCCCTACTTGGAAGATACCTGACACAGTTTTCAAGACCCAAAATTGGGCAGCTAAAATGAACAGACACTGTCAGATGAAGAAGTAGAAAGAGCAACTATATGAAATATGTTCCTCTTCGCTAGTCATTCCAGAGATATAAATTAGGGCTGGCGAAACAGCTCAATGCCTGGGCAAGCGCGAGGACCCAGGTTTGATACCTGGCACCACATGCCACACCTGACCCGCCCCCAGGCACGCTATAATCCTAGCACTGGGGAGGCTGAAGCAGGAGGATCACTAGAAGTCCAAGCTGCGTAGTGAGACACTGTACCACATACATAAAATTAAAACAAATTAAAAAAAAGATATAAATTAAAGCAATGTCATAATTCCATCTCAAAAAAGAACTATCATCAAGAAATCAGCCAGTAACAGATGCTGTCAGGACTGTGGGGAAAAGGACCCTTCTTTGATGCTGGTGGGAATGTGGCATGGGAAAGCCACTGTGGAGGTCAGTATGGAGCTTCATCAGGAAACTAAAACTAGAGGTTCCATTTGACCCAGTTATTAATATCTTCCTGAAAGAATTAAAAATGTTATAGCACAGTACTCATGCACACCCATGTTTATAGCAGCACACATTGTAATAGCTGAATCTGGGAAACAATCCAGAAGCCCACCAACCAAGGCATGGATAAGGAAAATATGGGGTTTTTATACAGTGGAGTACTACTTAGCCATTAAAAGGACAAACTTGAGACATTTCTAGGTAAATGGATGTGCCCTGGACACATTTAAGTATTACATTGTTTCTCTTGTATGAGAAACCCAAAGGACAGTTAAGAACCAAAATGGATGAAGGCTGACCAGATAGGTCAGTGCACTAACGCGCTTGCTTAGGCAGATAGACAGGTGGGCTTAATCCCAGGAGTGCTGAGCTGCTTGTTCCCAGGGTGCACTGACACAGCAGCTGAGACTGGGCGTGGTGGTGCACACCTGTAATGCCAGCTCTTGGGAGGCTGAAAACAGGAAGATCACTGCAAGTCCGATCTTTATAGTGAGACACTGTAGACCCTGCACTAAATACAAAAAAAAAAGGGGAGCGGTGCAGCGAGATAGCTCAGCAATCTAAAGCCTAAAGCGCCTGCTTAGACAAACTTGGGCAACCGCAGGGACTGCGGTTGGATCCCTGGCACCACATGCTGTGCCAGCCCCACTCCCAGGGCAGGCTGAGCTGGCCATGACATAAGTAAATAAATTTTTAAAAAAGAAAATAGCAATATTATTTTTTAAAAAGTAAAAACCAAAAAAAGGGGGAAAAATGGATAGAGAAAAATAAAGGATTAGCCAGGTGTAGGGTTGCAGGCCTACAATCCCAGCAGTGAGGAGACTAAAGCAAAGGTTTCCCACAAGTCTGAGGCCGTGTTGGGCTACAGAGTTCGAGACCAGCCTGCGCACAAGACTTGAGTTGGATGGAGTGGCCCGGCCCTCTGATCCCAGCCGTGGGGAGACTGAGCCAGAAGATCACGAGCTCCAGGCCAGCTTGGGCCACGTCCTGAAGCCCTGCCACCAACTGCAAAACAAGCCCAAGAAGCCTTGGTTAGGTAAGTCAGCAGGTCGCCAATTACTTGGTTTCGCAAGAAAAAGTGTTTCTTGTGAGGCTCAATTCAGCCCCAACTCTCGGAATCCCAGCCCGTCTGCTGGCAGAGGCAGGTTTTCAGCTCAGCACAAGTGCCCTCGGCAAACCAAGGGTGTCGAGAGAGAGAAGGTGGAGCATAGAATCTGAAGACACCCCGACACTGACCCTGGACACCTCAAGGGTTTTATCTACAGTGAGAACTTCCTGCCCAACGTCCGCTGCCTTCTTTTAACCCTTGTAAAGAAAGCCGGCTTCTCTTTGCTACAGAGGATGGGCTTGTCACCCTCTGCCTGCCAGCACCCAGGCCCGGTATGTCCTGCACCACGTTGCCTTTACGGCAGCCCAGTGACCTCAGCTGCTTTTTACCTTGAGCTGTTCTTTGCATTTCTGAGGTTACATGAGCATTTGGGGGGCCTAGGTTCTTGGGCCTACTAGCCTGCTAGCCAGGTGTCACACCACTAAGCTGTACCCTAGTCCTTTTTTATTGGAGACAAAGTCTCAAACGTTGACAAAGTTGGGCTCAGACTTGGAGCTGCCCTGCCTCCGCCTCCCTATCCATGAACATTTTATTCAACCCTCTTAGCCAGATGGAGGGCTGCACACCTGTGATCTGAGGACTCAGGAGGCTCAGATGGGGCGTTTGAGACCAACATGGACTGCATAGTGAGTTCAAGGACAACGTGAACTAAATAGCGAGACCATATCTCAAAAAAAGTTACAAACAAAATAATGGCCAAGGAGATAGCTCAGCAGCATAAATACCTGCTCAGTAAATGCAAGGTGCCAAGTTTGATCCCCAGTACTAAAAAAAAAAGCCTCTTTGGAAATACGTGTGTGTGTGTGTGTGTGTGTGTGTAATGTAAATATATATATTGTAAATGTAAATATATTATAGAGTATATATCATGAATATAAATATATATTATAAATGTATATGTATGTTATGGTTTGTGTCTGTTCCCCCAAAGCCTCATGCGATCATGAGGCAGGAACTTCTACAGTTTGAGACTTGACTCATGATCCACTGGGATTATGTGTTTTAGTACTGATGAGATTAGAGGTCTGAGTACTGCTGGGATTATGGGTGTGGCCTGAGGCAGATAAGCTGAGGCAAAGAGCCTGATGTAGCATAGACATAGAGAGACAGACTCATGCTGTTGCTCTCTGCTGCCCTGGTTGGTCTGTTGCCTCTGTCGTGATTGTTGCTGTTCCACCGCCATAAACTGGATGCTCTCTGCCCTGTTCCACTCAGCCTTGGGCCAGCTGAATATGGACTGAAACCTCCAGTAACTGTGAGCTAAATAAACCTTTCCTTCCTTCATTTTGGGTGTTGGGTATTTATCCCAGCAATGAGAGAAGAGTAACTGAGACAGAATTTGGTACCACAGGAGTGGGGTCATTGCTGTAAGTAACGTGCCCATGTGAATCGTAAGTTTTTGGAAATGGCTTATGGGAAGCGATAGGAAAGGTTCGAAGATGTTGCCACTTGCAAAGGGCTGGATGAACTTCGACTGTATGGTAGGGGAGATTCTGGTCAGAGCTCAGACCAGGAAACTATCCAGAAGCCTGAGTATAAAGAATGGCTTATGGGCAGAGATAGGAAAGATTTGGAGAGGTCCTCTACTTTTGAAGAGCTGGGAAAGCTTCGGCTGCTCTGTAAGGGAGATTCTGGTCAGGGCTCAGAGCAGAAGACTTATAGAAAGCCTGCCTATAAGACCAGGTTGGGAAGGTTTCTGTTGGGAAGAAGGACTGCATTGGTTGTTGGACTCCAGATGGTTTATGCTATGGCTTAGCTGAGTTGTTTTTTTTTAACTGGGGATTGAACTCAGGACCTTACACTTACCAGGTAGGCACTTGTGCCCTGAGCTGTCTCCCTGGCCCCCTATGGCTTGGCTGAAAGCCTGTCTGAATTTTGCTCATGCCCAGAGACTTTGCCTAAGACTGAGATTAAGCATGGCAAACTGGTTAATCTTTCATTTATTTATTTTTTGGCGGGACCAGGGCTCGAACTCACGACCTTGCACTTGCCAGACAGGCACTTGTGCTGTAGAGCTATCTCCCCAACCCTAATCTTTCAAAAGATATTTAAAAGCAGCGAGCTATTGGGGTGGTGGCATGGGTGTTATTGGCGGCTTTTAGCCAGATTTATGTTGAGAATCAAGAGGAAAGAGCCAAGCAGGAGCTGGGCATGGTGGCGCACACCTGTAATCCCAGCACTTGGGAGGCTGAGGCAGGAGGATCAGTACAAGTTCGAGACCAGCCTGGGCTACAAAAGTGAGCTCAAGGCCAGCCTGAACTGCATAGTGAGATCCTGTCTCAAAAAGACAAAAAAAAAAAAAAAAAAAAAAAAAAAAAAAAAAAAAAAAGAGCCAAGCAGGATGATTTTTTTTTTTTATTTTCTAATAAGAAATGACATTATGATAGTTTCAAAACGCGTTAGTACTGCATTCATAATAATTGATACATTGAATATTGTTTTCCTCATAGTAGTAATATAGAGCACAGGGTATAGACATGATAAATTTTCTAATCCATATTAGTAGGGGAGGAAAAAAAGAAAAAAAATTCTCTTCATACAAAGAGGGAGTAGTTGTATACATAGTCCAACATTCCATAATTGCAGTGTGTTACTGGTGAAACTGGCCATGTTGGAGGCTGTTGGTATAAGCCTCTTACAGCTCATCATACTAATCTAGCTCTGCATTCTATGCCTCGTAATTAAGCTTTTCTGCTGGGTGATCAAGGGCAAGTCAAGGCCAGACCTGTAAAACAGAATATTCATCTTTTGTATCTTCCAGGGTTAAATCCCCTCAGGATTAACTTTGGAACCATGTACAGTGCTTTGTAGAACTATTTGCCAGTGTCAGCCATTGGGACGAGTCACGGCCATTGCTTGACCAGTTTACTCTCTGTGAAAGCTTGAGAGAATGTCCTCTCTCTAGGTGACTCTCCTTAGACACACTATACTTCATTTATCCCTTTCCTCTGAGGTCCCATAATCTCCTTGAACACAAAATTGGGAAACCACTGAGTTATAGGATGTTATGGCACAGGTTCTCTTATGTCCTGAGTCCTCACTGACCTTGAAGGGCTAGGGCCAAAATGATGGCTATCCTTGTAGCCCTTTTTTTTTCAGTTTTTGGTCTGTGAACTTACATTCTCAACCCTCCAGCAGAGAAGCTTCATGATGCTATTACTCTATAACATAGGTGATTGAGCTTAACATCACTGTCTATCTGAGTATCAAACATCTTAGACTTATCTTGCAATTGGTATTTTCTGTCAATCACTGACATTCTAATAAATCTCTTTAGAATTTGATAAAAGCATTTACACATTTTTACACAGACATTTAGAAATCCAAGGATGTACAAAATTATAGCCTGTCAAGCGTGTGGCATTCCAAGCAGGATGATTTAAAATGTTGTGAGTTTGGCCAGAAAAGAAGCTCTAATAAAGCTGTGGACTGCAAAGATAGAGCTGAAGGATCTCCATTGCTGGGAAGGAACCAGGGAATCGAAAAGATGGCCTGAGGGCATCACAGGAGGTGGCAGCTCTCCTGCAGCCTGAGAATTGCAAGCCTTAAGAAGAAAGTCACAGATCCCCAAGTTCCAGAATGGCGGCAGTGACCAAACCAGGTTCCAAAATGGTGTTGGCATGGAGAATTTGTTCCTCGGAATCAAGGTCAGAGTGTTCATCAATCCAGGCACTCAACCCCTACAACCAAGAGAGAAGGAAGCCTCACTACTGCTCCAGCTGGCAGCAACCCTTGGCATCATCCACGTAGCATTTGTTTTAGGCGCATTCAGAACACAGGAGCTCTGGGGTTAAGAAGGCTTCCACCTCGATTTCAGAAGAAGGCCTGGGAGGCCAGGCAATGTGCCCCTGAGAGGGTGGTATGTGAAGCAGAGAGTGAGAAGCCAGTTCAGTGGAAACCCCAGAAGTTTGGAAAGGCCAGAAACTGGATCATCTAAGGGCAACTGCACAGAGGAAGCAAAGCCAGCCTAAGAGAGAAGCCATGGGAACTACCGCTAAGGATCCTGTAGGGGTGGAGCTGCGTGGAACTCACAACTCAGTGCAGACTGTTTCAGATGCTCCAGTTGGAACTATGGGGTTTAATGTATGCCCCACTGTATTTTGGATTTGTGTTAGACCCAGTGTTTTGTGTTCCCCTATTGTTTACAGTTCTTGGAATGGTAATGTTTATCTTATGCCTTTGGATGTTGGATATGTCTAACTTTTCTATTGTACAGGAGCTCACAATTAAGTTAGCCTTGGACCTTGGAGGAGACTTGGGATTTGGACTTTTCAGCAATGCTGAAACTGTTGGGACTTTGGCAACTCTTCGAGATGGACTAAAATATCTTCTGCACGAAGGGATGTGCATGAGACTTTGGGGGTCCAGGGGCAGAATGTTATGGTTTGTGTCTAGTTGTCCCCCCAAAGCCTTGTGCAATCACAGGGTGGGGACATCTAGAGTTTGAGACTTGACTCATGATCCACTGGGATTAGTTTTAGTACTGATGGGATTATGGGTCTGAGTCCTTCTGGGATTATGGGTATGGCCTGAGGCAGACAGGCTGAGGTGGAGAGCCTGAATGTAATATAGAGACACAGAGAGACAGACTCTCTCTGTTGCTCTCTGCTGACCTGGTTGGTCCGTTACCTCTGTTGCAATTGTTGCTGTTCCCTCCACAATGAACTGAATGCTCTCTGTCCTGTTCCACTCAGCCTTGGGCCAGCTGAATATGGACTGAAACCTCCAGTAACTGTTAGCTAAATAAATCTTTCTTTCCTTCATTTTGGGTGCTGGGTATTTGTCCCAGCAATACGAGAAGAGTAACTAAGACAATATATATATATATATATATATATATAAAATATATATAATATATATATACATATATGTGTGTATATAATATATAATATATATATACTATATATATATATATATATATATATATATTTTTTTTTTGTCTTTTCAAGACAGGATCTCGCTGTGCAGTTCAGGGTGGCCTTGAGCTCACTTTTGTAGCCCAGGCTCCTCTCGAACTCACATTGATCCTCCTGCCTCAGCCTCCCAAGTGCTGGGATTACAGGCATGCCCCCCATGCCCAGCTTGGAAATATTTTAACTAAATTTTCAAATTGTACTATAAAAGAAGCACCTCCATCTTAGCACCTTGTGCTGTATACCACATTTTAACACCTCGGCGTGTGCTTCTCAAGTCTGGATGGGCATGCTGTAGTGTGAGCCGTAGAGGAAGCCATCTATCACCACTGAATATGGCAAACTTGGGCTAAGTGTTTCCTGGTCTGGGAAGGCTGAGCTCTGACCCACCCTCGTTGAGTTCATGGCTGCATAAAGCAGTGAGCAGTGGAGCAGAGGAAAGCCAGAACCTCCTTACAGTTAGCACAAGATCTTTGGCACCCTGGCAGATCACGACTACGACAATGCATTGCCCACTTGGTGGCAGGGACATTAAGCTACAGAGAGTACTCATGCATAATAAAGCATTTTTTTGTAATGTATTTAGTACAGGGCCCCACTACACAGATAGGACTTGTGATCCTCCTGTTCTCAGCCTCCCAAGTATACTACCACACCCAGTCTCAGTCACCCATCTCCACAGGCCCGGAGGGGAGAGGGCAGGGCCAGCAAGGCCTATGGAGCTGGAGATTGAACCTCGTCCCTGTGCTTTGCATAGACAGGCGCTTTAGTCTGCTGAGCAATTTGGCTGGCCCTCTGTAAGATACAATAGTCCAGGTGAGGAGCTGAGCATGACGGGACACCTCTGTAATCCAAGTGCTTTGGAGACTGAGGCAGGAGGATCTCCCTTTATTTTCTATCTTTAAAAAAGAAGTCCCAGGCTGGGGAGACAGCTCAGCAGTCTAAATGCCTGCCTGGCAAGCACAAGGTCTCGCATTTGATCCCGGGTACCACATGCCATGCCAGTCCCAAAACCCAGTGTAGTAGTACACCCTATTATCCCAGAGCTTTAAAAAAAAAAAAAAAAAAAGTCTTAGGACTCACATCTATGGGGCTTTTGGCTCCTTAAAATTGGAAAATATCTTAAAATGAGCAACATGAATCATTAAAGAAAAGATTGATTCAACTGTCATGTGTGCAAATACCCTACAACTGAGCCACCCCAAGCTTCGAACCTTCCTTCTTCAGACTCCCAAATAGCTGGGATCACCACTCGTGCCAGCACAGCCAGCTTCAGTACCACCCCGAAGAACCCGAAGGGCCCACCCTCTGCCTCAGCACCCTACCCCCGCCTTGCGGTGGACCCAGGACTTTTCCATTCATCCCAGCACCCTGGATCGAGGGCCAGCCACATGCTCCAGACTCTGGCTCTCAGAGCTCACCGTGGCTGGGGTCTTTGCTGAGCTGTGTCACTGGATGACTGGCTCTCACCCACACAGGCCCAAGAGCCACGCAGTTTAGCTGCCGCCCCTCCCCCTCAGGGCTTGGCCTAGCTCCTGGTAGAATTTGGCATTGAAGGCAGACATGGTGGAGCTGGGCTTCAGCTGTCAGGCAGTGGTAGAGCCCTCACCTAGCACGTGCGGTGCCCCAGATGCAAACCCCAGGACCACCAAAAACAAGAAAGAGAAGAAACACAAATCAATTTTGTCCTGGCCCAGAGAACAAACCACTCCTTTTTGAGCCCGTGAGGTGGCCAGCACGCTTTATTCTAAGGATGGTGGTAAGGCTCCCACCAGACCTGACTCCTAGCTCCCAGCCTGCTTTCCA
>PVKN010009580.1:0-23591 GCA_004027915.1 Capromys pilorides
TCCTAACCTCAATATTTCCCACTGAAAAGGCTGTCTTACAGAATGTCTCTTACACATATCAAATTGCTTTTTCTCTTTCTCCTTTCAAAGTTTTCTTTGTCTTGAACTTTTGAACACCAAGAATGTGTCATTGTGAAGAAATCTTGACACTTCATCTATTTGAGGGCCCGTTTGGATCCATGGACCTGGACTCCTGGCTTGGGTTTGCTTCTGATCATTATTTCTTTATGCAAAACTTCTATTTCTTTCCTTGTTCCTTCTGAGAACCCATAATAAGTGCACACTTAACTTCCTCTAGCACACTGTGTGCTTCACAAATACTCAATTTTGTTAAAGCTAAAAATTTATGGCTACCTTGTGACAAGAAATTCTATGGGTACCATTTTCCTCAAGAGCTTATATGCTGACCTCATGTCTTTCTGTCACATTTTGATAATTCTCACATTATTTCAAACCTTGCCATGATCATTGTATCTGTGGTCGGTGATCTTTGATGCTACTGCTGTCATTATTTTGAAGCACCACAAGCCAAACTCAAATAAGACAGCGAATTAGTCAACAAACGTTGTCTGTGTCCTGACTATTCCACTGACTTGGTCACTCTCCCATCTCTGTCCTTCTCCTTGGGCCTCCCCACTTCCTGAGTAATGCCAATATTGATTAATGACCCTACAGTGGTTTCTATGTGCTCATGTGTAAGGAAGAGTCGCATAGCTCTAACTGTAAATCAAAAACTAGAAGTGATTAAGCTTAAGGAAGCCATGTCAGAAACCAAGATATGCTGAAAGATAAGACTTCTTCACATTGTAAGTGGCCAAGTTGTAGATATAAAGAGAAGGTTCCTGGAGGAGACCAAAAGTGCTCGAGTGAGTAAATGCATTAAAACACAGTAAAATAGTCTTATTACTAACATAGAGAAAATTTCAGTGGTGTAGGTAGAACCTCCAACCAGCCACAATATCTTCTCAAGCAAAAGCTAGCACACATTTTAAAGCCCTAATCTTAATTCTGTGAAGGCTAAGAGAGCTGGGAAGAAAAATTGGAAGCTACTGGATACTATTTTGTGAGATTTAGGATAAGAAGCCACCTCCATAGTGTAAAAGTACAAGGTAAGGCAGCAAGTACTACAGTAGAAGCTACAAAAAGTAGCCAGAAGACACAGCTAGGGAATTTTATGCAGACAGCTGTGCGGGTACAGAGATAACGGCCTTATGTTAGACAGAGCTGCCATCTAGGACTTTCCTAGCTGGAGAGGAGAGATCATGCACAGCTTCAAAAATTTAAAGAACTCCAATGTATCTGTTGACTTTAGGTTGAAGCCAGTTCTTGTTGATCACTCTGAAAATCTAAGGGCCCTTAAGAATTATACTAAATTCACTTTGCCTGTGCTCTACAAACCAGATAACAAAGCAAGGACAGCAACCCACCCTTTGAGAGCACAAGTCACTGAATAAGCCCACCACTGATACGTACTGTGTAGGAAAAAAGGAAGATTCATTCCAAAATGCTGCCGCTCGCTGACAGCACACCTCAAGAGCTCTGATGGAGACATACAATGAGCTCTATGTTATTCTTACATTCTCATTAGTGCTGATGTACTCATGGCAACACAACACCCATTCTGCAGCCCATGGAACAAGATTTATTGTCTAAGAAATATATTTGTGATGCCAAAGATGCCACAGATAGTGGTTTCCCAATGGCTATGAGGAAAGCACAATGAAAGTCTTCTGGAACAAATTCACCATTCATAACGGTTCTGTTTCAGGAGAGAACATAAAAATTTCAACATGAACTGGCGGCTGGAAGAATTTGATGCCAGCTCTCACAGATGACTGAGGGACTCAAGACCTCAGCAGAGACAGTAACTGCAGATGTGGTGGAAGTAACAGGAGAGGTAGGGTTAGAAATAGAGCCCCAAGGGGTGACTGAATCGCTGCAATCTTATGATGAAATGTGAATGAGCAAAGCCATGTGTCCTGTAGTCCCAGATATTCAGAAGGCTGAAACAGGAGGACAACCTGAGGTGGAGGCCAGCCTAGGCATTAGTAAGAGCCTATCTCAAACAAAAACAGATAAAAACAGATTTAACAGTTGAGAAGGGAAAAGAACATAATGAAATAGATTAAAAAGAAACAGATGATACTTAGAGATGAACAGAGAAAATGGATTCTTGACCAGTGATCTACTCCTGGTAAAAATGCTGGAATATTTGAACACTGTTAAAATCATGACAAAAGATTTAGACTATGACATAAGCCTAGTCCATAAAACTGAAGAAGGGTTTGAAAAGATTGGCTTTAATTCAGAAAGAGGTTCTGCATGCTTAGTAAACAGCACTGTGTGATACAAGAAATATCTTAGGAAACAAGTGCACGACTTTCCTTGCTGTCTTATTGTAAGACATTCCCACCCTGCCCCCTCCCACACTCACCACTTGCATCAGTCAGCACCATCAACACTGAAGCAAAAACCTCTAGAGAGAAGACTAATCATTTGGGTTCTTCTGATTATTAACATTCTTTAACAATAAAATGTCCTTAAATTATGGTTCATGCATTGTTGTGTTTTGCTTTGTTTTCATGACTGGAGGTGCAAGCAAGGGTCTTCACACTGATCTACATCCCCAGCCCTTCTTTTTATTATTATTTTTTATTTTATTACCTTTAATAAGAAATAACAATGAGACAGTTCCAAAACATGTTAGTAGGACAGCCACAATAATTGATACAATGCATATTGTTTTCTTTATAGCAGTTGTTCAGAGTACAAGATGCAGACATGATAACTCTTCTAAATACTACTGGTACAAATATTTCTTCTCATTAAACTAAGAGAAAGTAGTTGTATATATACAGCAATATTCCATAATGGTAGTGAGTTATCGGCAGAAGTGGCAATGTTGAAAGCTGTTGACTTGAGCCTTTTATGGCTCAGCATACTAATCTGGACTTACTGTTTATGCCTCGTGGTTAAACTTTTCTGCTGGATGGTTAAGCTTTTTATAATTATTATTATCTATTGTGATACAGATTCTCTCTAAATTGCACAGCCTGGGCTCATCCCTAAAATCCTCCTGCGCTGGCCTCCCGAAGTACTAGATACACAGCTTGTATCACCAGGCCTGGCTTACACACAGTTCAAGTGTGCTATTGCATACTCAACAGACTACATTAGAGTGTAAACGTAACTTTTATATACATCGGGAAGCCAAAACGTTTCATTTACTTTAATGTGATATTCCCTCTACTGCACTGGCCTGAAGCCAAACCTGCACTATCTTCTAAGCATGCCATAAACTGGTTTGCTTGTCCATGCCTCGGATGTCCTGTAGGCTTTCTCCACTCTGTTTTCCCTCTGTTGCTCTGACTGGGTAATTTCGAATGATGGATCTTTAGGCTCCACCGATTCTCTCTTCCGCTTGATTGATTCTGCTGTTGAAACACTCCCCGGAAATTTCAGCACACCCACGCGTTCTTTAGCTCCCCAAGATTTGGTTTTCTTTCTATGTTTGTTTCTATCTCTTTGCTGGACTTCTCATTTCTTTTCAGTACTGTTTGCCTGATTTTGTTTAACTGTCCACCTGTGTTCTTTTATAGCTCACTGAGCCTCTTTCAGATGATTCTTTTGAATCCTTTATTGGGGCTGGTGCCTGGGCTCTCAGGGGCAGAATCTGGAGCCTGAGGATTCAGATTCAGACAGACTTGAGTCTTTGGGTTTTGTGCTTGTCCTGGATCCTAGGTTCACAGAGATGACACTGGAGCTGCAATTTATGGAAAGCACCACGGTACTAAAATCCACTGGGGTGAACCTAGACTTCAAGTCCACTGGGGCCAGGATTATAAGGACTGATCTAGATCCTAGGGTCATCTAGTCCTGGGAAGGCCTAGAAGCTGGGCATGCAGGGGCTGGTCAGTCAGGATTGGCATGGATCCCAGTGCCATGGGGGTCAGTTGAACTCTAAAGCCAGGAACTATGGCAGCCAGTCTGGCCTTTGGGTTCACTGAGATGGTCTCTGCATCTATTAGTTTCAGACACTGGAACTGCCATGGAATTTCTGACCACGAGGGCAACCAGAACCTAGGATCTTCAGGTGCCAGTCTTGCTCTGATGCAGGTTTGGAGTCTTGGGCCACTGGGTTCACCCTAGTGGAGGAACAGATCTGAAGCCAGAGGCTGTAGGAGCCAACCTAGCACTGGAGATTGAGTCCTTGGGGCCAGCATAGAGCCTGGCAGCACAGGGCAGACCTAGCATTGTCATGATCTGGAGGCTGAATCTTTGGGTACCAGACCAAGCCCAGAGTTGGGGGTTCTCTTATTACAAGGTTTTACCTGATAATCCCAAGACAAAGTTCAACACTCATTTCACCATCCCTGCCCAGTGTGGGAATTGATTATCTCTTTGCTGCCTGGGCTTACAGGTGACATGGATGAATTAAATCTGTCCTTCTGACCCTCTTCCAATTATCTCCTTTCACATCCACATTATGCCTAGATGCTGTCCTCTCTTCCCTAACTTCCCTAGCTCTTGTGAAGTCATGTTTTGTGTGCAGATAGCTGTTCATATTGATGTTTCTGTGACAGGATGAGAACTGGAAAGTCTTTTTCTGTGATCTTTCTAGTGCCACCCACTTAATTAACTTTTGGCTAGCCCAAGTGACCCATTTCCAGCTGGAGACTTTAGTGGAATTGCTGAACTGGGAGCCTCTTATAGACACAGACCAAACATCTTGGGAAGAGAAAAGTTACAATGAACAAAGGGGATGAATCCAGTAGAGATGCTAATATGCCTTTCTTCCTAGCCACAGGGGAAGGCACTTACATCTTCTCAAACATAATTATCTTCCTGGTGTTTAATGAACACAACTTTAATACATGCTCTACAATTGAAATCTGCTGAAATCCAACGTGGGGGGAAGCGTTCTTGCACTTGCTGATCCTGTGTATAACAACGAAGCATTTAAACATCTGGAAATTATAGATTTGGTTGTTTCTTTGGAGCTGTCTAGTGGGGTGTCTCTGCGAGCAATTACCTAATGTATCTCAACATGTTAAACAAATCTAAGAAGAAGGCCCTGAGGAGGACCCTGGCTGGCTGGCAGGTCCAGCAGGATGGCCATGCTCATGGAGCTCTAGCCCTAGACCTGACCATCATCAGTCTCCCATCTTTGTTCCAATGATTTCCTCAGGAGAATATTGAAAATAAAGATGCACACCCCAATTTGCTGCATCTAACTGTGGCAAGGGACCCAGGAAATTCTGGCCCACACTGAAGCTTTTGGTCTATTAGACCCAAGTTTTGAAGACCTCTCTCTACTTTCACCCCTCTAGCAGGAGAGATTTTCCTGAATGGCCCGTCCACTCACACAGAAGAATGCTACAAGACACTACTGGGCGAAACCATTCCTGAGGGAATCGTCCTTCAACATGACCTTGAAGCGGTTGCCCTGTGCTTTCTATGAAGCCCCGAAGAAAAACCTCAGACCCATCTGTTCAGAAAATTCTGGTTTGTCTTGAGGAATTAACCTAGTTTGAGGAAGGAGAAACAAGAACTATGAGTTTCTGTGGTGTTTGTTTGCTTGTTTGTGGAGCTGAGAATTATACCCAAGGGCACTGTACACTGAACTGCATTCCAGGCATCTTTCACTTTTTATTTTGAGACAGGCGCTTGCTAAATTGCATAGGTTGGACTTGATCTTGTAATCCTCCTGCTTCAGCTTCATACCTCTGTGCTGGTACTACAGGTATGTACCACCATGCCCGGCTTCACAATGAGTATGTAAAATTAATCACATTTCTGAATTTATTTTGGGAGGCAGGACCTCCCCATGATCCAATTTTATTTATCAGTTATCTTTCCCCCTAATTGAACTGCATAAACCACCTGGGCTTTCACCAGACATTGTATCTATAATTTCCTATGCCATAATTTAAAGATTCCTGTCCTTTTTGGTAGGATGTTTATGTTCTTGTATTCCTTTCCAGAGCCTTGCTAGAATGAGAGAGAGAGAGAGAGAGAGAGAGAGAGAGAGAGAGAGAGAGAGAGAGAGAGAGAGACTTGTGCTTGTGTGAGAGCTTATCTGTCTGCTTCATTTCTCGAGAGCTGTCCTCTGTCTCCTGTCATCAGCTGCACCATGATGCCTCTCTCGATCCCTCAGTCCCTTTGCCATTCTCACAGAGGCAAGTGCCAAGGATGTTCTTAAATGGCAAGAGTGGAGCCATTGATTCAAAGCCCAGAGTGCTACAATTAAAATGAGGGGCGGTGAGAGCTTCCCAACAGAGCTAATGGAGCCACTGCTTTGCCCCAAGCCGCTTCTCTTGCCTCATCTTTGCCTCCATCGCTGGGATTTGATGAGCCTGGCTGATTCGCGAGATCACAGCCTCACATCCTTGCTTCCTCCACCGGTTTTCCAAGTTCCATTCTCCTGACCTTGCCTGGAGCCTGACGCAGTACTTGCAAAAGCAGCAGGCCAGAACGTGTGGACAGACCGAATAAATCCCTCTCTACTGCTGGGACGCAGCCCTAGTTTAGATGCTGGCAGCTGCAGCTTATGCATATCATCTCCAAAAGGCCAGGGTAAAAATGACTCTAAGTGGGGGAGAGGTCTGTTCTGTTGCTCACACCTTTAATCTGCTCTGGCGGAACTGGCTCCCACCATATGCATTTTGGAAACAGGAGTTCCTATCTCCAGACCACCCACCACACCCTGGAGAAGTGACTTCATAGCCCGCAGCAGCACAGCCTGCTACAGGCCTTCGCATAGGGTGCAGGTCACAGGATCCCCACGAAACCTGGCTGCCACAGTAGCCCTGTGCACACCCCTCTGCATGGTCTCCTAATTGAGTCCTTAGAACACATCACATCCTTACAGAAAAGGCCCCAAGTAACCAGACAGCTATTATTTCTGCTTCCTGACCCTGTAACACGGTTAGGCTTCTGAGTTTGGCCATGTCCTTGTCTGTGCACTTTCCAAAACAAACCAACAGCCCAGTACCGTGTGCTTCTGGGTGCCGTCTGCTCGGTTGTAGTGCTCCTGTCTCTCACTCTGATGAGTACATTTTCCTCCCTAGGGAGCAGGTAGGTGAAGTGGCCCACAGCATCTCTGGCAGCGAGCTCTGAACTGAAGGAACAGGAAGGCCGCTGATCCAAAGAGAAATAACAAATCCACCAGGGACATTTATGGATTTATGCAGCACATGTGTATTGATTTATCTCTGTGAGGGACAAATATTATCCATTGACAGCTAAAGCACATGGGATCAAAAGATGAGTGTGGAGTGCTGTAGTGACGGTCAAGGATCAGGATCCCTTCTGCGTGCCACTACTCCTACATCCGGTTGTATTCTTTGATGACAGGTGGCAAGACAAGTGGTCAGTGGGAGCAGACTGTGGCCTGGAATGGTGTGGGCGGCGTGTGGAATATTGGGTCCTGAATGGCTGTGGAGTCAGTCTCCGGATGGCAGGGTGAGAGTACGTCGTGAAAGATGGATCACAGGAGGGCTTGGCCAAGGGCAAAGGCCACAGTGCCAGGGGTACAGGAGCAAGCACAGAGGACAGTCAGCAGTGGGGGCTGCACTCAGTCAGGCTGGCGGGGTTCAGCACCATTGTCTTGGGCAGGAAGGCATCAGGGAGCCCTCTGGCACCTACAAGCTGGCTGTGGCTGGAGGGCGCTGGGGGTTGCATCTGTTCCCCTGTCCCCATAGATCTGTGCCAACGTGGGATGCATGTGTGCTGTGTTGCTGGCATTTTCTTTGGTTGCTTCCCCTTGACCCCACTCACGCATAAATATTCATGCTGTGGGGAGTGGTTATGTAAATCAATACATGTGTGCTGCATAAATCTGTAAGTGTCCCTGGTGGGTTTGTTATTTCTCTTTGGAGTGATGGCCTTCCTGTTCCTTCTAGGAAAATTGCTCACCCTATGCCCAGCACCACAGGGACACACAAGTCACATTTCCCACAACATTTTTTCATTGCTCCTAGTTTTGTCAGAAACACAATGAAGAGTAATCTCTGTTGAAATGATCTGTGTGGTTTTGCAATTCCATAAATGTGTTTGTTTTCGCCTATAAATGATTTGACTTCACAGTGTATAAAACAAATGGGGAATCTTAGCATCATTCTCATGCTAGGAGCTGCTATCCAGAAATATCTATTTTGATACCCATTTTTTTCCCTTTCTCCCTCATTTGGGGAAGATGAAAGCTAGAATGCCATTTTTCTCCGCTAAATTAGCCACATGACAACACAGAGCTATTCATAACCACTCCCCACAGTATTAATGTTTATGTGTGAGAGGGGTCAAGTGGTGACCACCGTGGAGGGGGAGCGGCCAAGGAAAATGTCAGCACCACAGCAGCCATGCATCCCACGTTGGCACAGATCTATGGGGACAGGGGAACAGATGCAACCCCCAGCGCCCTCCAGCCACAGCCAGTTTGTAGGTGCCAGAGGGCTCCCTGATGCCTTCCTGCCCAAGACAAGGGTGCTGAAGCCCACCAGCCTGACTGAGTGCAGCCCTCACTGCTGACTGTCCTCTGTGCTTGCTCCTGTACCCCTAGCACTGTGGCCTTTGCCCTTGGCCAAGCCCTCCTGTGATCCATCTTTCACGACGTACTCTCACCCTGCCATCCGGAGACTGACTCCACAGCCATTCAGGACCCAGGGAGGCTGCCACCCTGTCCTAAACCTCAATATAGAACAGCTTTATAGAGCAGATGTTCCAGCTACTCAGATGGATGTTGCCTGAGTCCAAACCAGGGTCTTCAGTTGCTTCAAACCCTTGCGTCCCTTCACCTCCTAGACCATTTCCTTGTTTCACTGCAGCAGAGTCTAAAGCAGAAAGCCCCTCCTCCCTCAAGATCAATGGAAGGAAATGCTAAATGTGAGATCTGCCCCCAGAGAGAGGGTAAAAAAATCTGGTACCAGACTACCTGAGTCTCCAGCCTGACCTCCCTTTACCTCAAAATGGGCAAATCAGTCAATCTCTCAGAGTCTCATTTCCCTCTTCTGTAAGATGTGAAACACACACACACACACACACACACACACACACACACACACACATCTATAGACCTTCAAAAGGTTGTTGTGGTATTTAATGAAGGGAAACAATGGACCTTTCTTTGTTTAAAAAAATAGTCATACCTTGGTATTCAACTGCTTTGAAACTCATGGAATTTGGTGCACAACATAGTTTGCACACAAGTTTTGGTCAAACACTCATCATTAGTTTGCTAAATGACACACAAGTTACAATTTGTTGATGTTGATTATTCCTCACATTTCAGCCAAAATAAAACAATTGATTGTGCACTTATCATTTTTGGTAGTTGTCATATCCACTGGACCCAATTACTGGTGAGTACCAAGGTACCACTTTAGATATAACATCAGTGACTATGATGCAAAGATGATTGAGCTCCCGTTTGTTGAGGAAATGGCAGTTCTTCCAAAGTGTCTGGATTTGTGAAAATCCCTGCAGAGGAGCAGCAAAAGAAAAAAGATTCCACTCCAGAGAGAGTGCTTCTCAAGATGCCCCTGATGCCCTTGAGTCCTTGTTGGGCATAAAGTAGCCTCCAGAAACATCTCTTCAGCCTTCTGAAACACTCAGGATAAAGACATTAATGGTCACCTTCTGGGTTGAAATATAAAATACTTCAAATGTCAACCTAAGCTGATCAAAGAAGTAGCAATTGAAACACCTGCTGTTTCCATAATGGACGGTGGTTTGTAAAGTTCAGAGTCCGCATACTCTGATCGTAAAACACTATGCAGCAGCAGAGAGCTGCATTCAATTTGCAGCACCGAAGCTTCTGTTTAGGCAGTGAAAAGCTTTCCTTAGGAGTTAATAAAATCAGAATGGCCAGGCATCAGGGTTTCTTAATTTCCTTCAGTAGTTGAGGCACTTGCTCCCATAGGATGTCTATAAAGCCATTTAAATCCATCCCTTTAGTTCCATTTCTAGTTGAATAATGATTGCCAGTCTTTTGGGCTATCTAGCATCTTTTCCTCTTAATAATTTTGGATTAATAGCCCATTGTGAACATACAAGCTAAAAGTGCAAGATACTCATTTCTTCTGCCTCCCTTGCAGCTAGGTGTAAACCCATGACCAGGCACAACAGATCTTATGGCCCTTTCCTGACTGTATGTCTGAAGTCAGAGACATGAAGAAGCAGGGGTCACATGAAAACATTTTGCAACTGATCTGGCAGGTGCATCGCTAGGCCTGATCCCTGAGTCACAAGTAGTGTACAGTGATCACTGAGTCTTCCTGGAGCCATTGCACAGTGACAGGCACCATTCTTACTTGCATAATCCCAGATCTTTCAGAGCTTCTGCAGATGCCTTGTGCTCTTTACCTGATGTACCTCCACTCTTCAGCATGTACACCCCTTTCTACATTTGGCTGACTCCTGGATTTGCCTTTAAATTAACCTTCAGAATGACCCCTCACAAGAAGACTTTGTTGACATACCCTTTCTTCCAACATGTTATCTACACTTCTTGATATTGTGGGCTATGCTGTGGTTTGAAGTCTTCTGTCTTGCAAAATTTTGTGTTGATACTTATTCCCCAGGGATAGTCTATTGTGAGGTGTGGCCTTTGGGAGGTGCTTGAGTCATCAGGGTTCAGCTTCTTAAATAGGATTAAGTTCCTATATAAAAGGCTTTGACTGAGGAGTTCATTCTTTTTCACCTCCTGCCTTCTGCCATACGAGAGCACTGCTGCCTCTCTGGAAGGACACACCACAATGGCACCATCTTGAACCAGAGAACAGCCTTCACCAGATAGCAAACCTGTAGCCCCTTGATCTTAAATTCCCAGCCTCCATATCCATGAGGAATTAAATTTCCTATAAGTAACTTCCTCACCGGAATTCCATTATAGCAATGCAAATGGACCAAGACAATCGAATCTACTCTTTTATCACAGGGGACAAAAACTATGCTCAATAAATGCATCTACATTATCTTCCTATGACAGCTATACAAATTGAAAGAAATTTGGTGGCTTAAAACAAACTTACTTACTCACAGGCTTCTGAAAGGCAAAATCATTTTAGCTGGACTGAAATCAGGATGTTGGCATGACTCGGGAACAATACAATATTTGCCTCTTCCAACTTCTGGTGGCTGTTGACCTTTTGTAGTCACTTTGTCTTATTCTTTTCTGTCTATAATCTGTGTCTACTCCCCACTTTTGTAAATGTTTGTGATTCCATTTAGTATCCACCAGGATAATCGCATATAATTTCCCAACATCAAGATCTTTAACTTAACCTCATCTTCAAAGTCTTTGTCATATGAAATGGCATTCATATGTTCTGGAGACTAGAACATGGACATGTTCTAGGCCATTATCCAGCCCACCTCCACTATAAACCAGGTATTGCGTCTATTGCTACACCCTAAATCATGAGCCCTCCCTCACTTCCTGAAACACTGTGCTTGAAATTGCGCCAACAAGGATGTCTTCTGTGTGATAATATTTTGGAAGAAATTATTATGATGCTTCACACACTAAAACTGCTGTTGTGGTTGAATATAGTTCCCACCCACTAAAAATGGTTCACAGGCTAAAGGGTGGTCCTGACATAATCATACTGAGAAGTACTAGGACCTTTAGGAGGTAGAGTCTGGTGGGATTTGATTTTTGCAGACACTACCCCCATGAATGCATTGACATTTTTTCCCGAGAGACTAAACTCCTTCTCTTGAGAGAGGATCAGGTCTTTCAGGAGTGATTTAGTGAGTTAGGCCTCATAGGACTGGATTAGTTACCATAGTTACCATTAGAAAAAAAAAAAAAAAAAAAAAGCTAGGTTACCAGTTTTATCTGGTTCGGGGAAGGCACAGAGATATGTCTGATGGTGGACAATTTTTTTATTTCTTAATCCAAGTGTTGGTCCCACAAGTATTTGCTTCATAATTATTTGTTAATCTGCCCACATATGTTTCATTATTTATGATTTTTACTTAAATTTTAGTTTGGAAATTTTCAACCATTCCCTAAGTTGGAGTCTGTAATACAATAAACCCCACTGTGATGGTTATCTGTATTTTTATTTTTCTTTCATTTATGTCCGCCTCTCAACAGGGAGTGGATGGGGTAAAGTGAATTCCAAGTGTAACAACACTTTACCTACAGACTTCAATATATATATACAGTCATTTCACTCATTTTTTATGTCTACAAGCACTGAAAATGCTAAAAGTAAAACAAAGAACATAGGATTGGTATTGCAGGCAGAAATTTCCAGGATGGAAAATACTGTGAGCGTGCACACGTATATGTGTCAGGGCCACGTGCCAGCAGGAGTCCTGCTTCAGGATGGAGGAACATCCAGCAATGCAAGTGGCTCTCTACCCCACCCTGGGGACCACAACTTATGTGTCTAGTAAAAATTTTACGTATCTTTTCATTTCACTCTGTCCAGCACCCAGCACAGTGAATATTCCAGAATCAGACAGTGATATTTGATGAATGGATAAATGTCCAGGGAAGAGAATGGCTTTAGAGAATTCCATAGTTTGTTGGGGGGAGAGATGTTTTTAATAACCTTAAGCAAACCACACTGTTCTTGGACAGAGGAAAGAGACTGTGAACTGTTTTAAGAAACAATGACAACACTATGTGCCAAGTGGGAGAAAAGAGGAGTTTGTCTGACAACAAAAGTAGAAAAGAACACTGAG
Source organism: Capromys pilorides (assembly GCA_004027915.1). NCBI lineage: Eukaryota > Metazoa > Chordata > Mammalia > Rodentia > Capromyidae > Capromys > Capromys pilorides. The sequence continues at coordinate 12,697 of PVKN010009580.1, forward strand.
GAAAATATCGCATGGGTCCTGATTTGTCTTCTCATTGGAGGAAGCTGAAATAGATAGCACAAGATGTAAATGTGCCATCTGATAAGACAGAGGTAGAAGTGGGAGCCAGAGACGAGTTCTGAGACTTGGGGTCTGCAGCCTAAGTCTTGTCTTCACTATAGTTTGCTGAGCTCATGGGCACCATAAAAAGAGGCCAGTGCAGGATGAGAATAGAACCATGCAAATTTTCTTTGGCCAAAAACTGTCCATTGCTCAAGTCAACTCAAATCCTCCCCTCATAAGCTCACAGTACACCTTGAGCTACCCATGCCTCTCTTCTCCTACAGTATGCTTGCCCTGGTTGCTCCCAGCAAGAAGAACATCTTCCCCAGACTTGCATGTGCTGCCCCCTTGCGTTATACAAATTCCCATTCAAATGTCTCCCTGGTGGAGACTTTCTACCACCATGCTATCTATGTACAAGATACAATGCCACTTGGGTCCTAGCTCTCATTTTTTGTCCCAGGCTTATTTTTCTTCATAGTCCTTATTACCAGTCTCTGCACCACAGGACACAAGCTCTGTGAGGGTGGAGACTTTACCCTGTTTTTCACAGTGGTGCCCTATGACCAGAGCAGTGCTTGGTCTATGGTGGGAGGTCAACTCATAATTTTCAAATGGAAGAATGACCAGCATGTCTGTGTCTTTCACCTCTTGTCTCCCCAGTGGGGCTCCCCAAAGGCCTCTTTGTTACCACATTTATGACAGAGGGATTACTGTTCTGTAGTTACAGGATGGTCAAGCACACAACACTGGACAGGTGACAGTTCATTAATCATGCATGACATTTGATCAAGACATAAGGTGGATATTTAAAATGATTTATAGTTTATCTCCCTCAGAGTGCCCACTTTGCTTCTACCACATCTCTCTGATCATTCTTGCCTCTCTCCAAGGCAGTTCTGAAGATCCTCTTTGTATCTTTATTGCACTGCCTTGGCTGCCTTGAGGTCCTGAATCAATCCCAAGCATTTCTCCTTCAGAGTCATTTTGACTCTGCAGAAGAGACAGAAGCTACAGGAGACCAGGTCTGGTAAACGGGCTGGATAAGGGCACAACACAATGCTTTCACAAGCCTGCCTTTTCCTGGGATGACACTTGACAACAGCATTCATAGCATTGTTTAGTCACACCTCTTAACGCCACTCATGAAGGAGGACTTTCAGAACTGCTTCAGAAAGTGCAAACAAGAATGAGACAAGTGTCTTGGAAGCAAGGGGGATATACTATGGGCCATGTGTCCTTTACTATAGTAAATAATTTTCTTTCAAACATTCCCCTTATAGTTCTATCACATCTTGTACACTCACAGGCTGGTGGGGGAAGAGGCCACCACACACCACACAGGACAACAGGAGGGTGCACACTGGGGAACTCAGGGATCTGCATAGGCTGTGGAAGATGGACCTTTCTGCATCAGGAGGTGGGGAAATGGGATTGGCTGGTTGGAATAACTCCCAGGGCTGGCAGGGACTCAAGGATGATTGGAAACTGCGCCTTATACCCCTGATAAGGAGGGTTGTTTGGAGAGGAGCTTTTTCCTTGAGAGCAGAGTGGGCAGAGGAACTTTCAGTCAGTCCATTCACAGTCCTCCAGATTTCACCAAATGCACAAAATTTTAGGCCTTGCCCTGCTGCTCCTCTGCCATCTATGGGCTCAGGCTGGCATCACTGACCCATCTTGGAGGGCCCAGGGTCTCTCTGCTCAGCACTGGTTTGTTTTTCATGCCTACTTGGTCATGTTGCTATTGTATCAGTCAGCTTTACTGTCACTGATACAAAGCCCACCATCCACAACTTAGAGGAGAAGAGAAGAAGAGGATTTTTCTCAGGATTCAGGGGATTCCCCTCATGGTTGGCTCATTCGAAGGCACAAAGGCATGGCAGAGGCCAAGAGGGGAAGAACCAAGTGGAAAACTCACATCCCCACCTGCGGACAGCAGCTCACCTGTGAGCTCATCAAGGGATCAGTCACTGAAGAGGACAGTGCCTGCGTGGTGCAATCACCTTCCGAAAGGCCCAGCTCTAAGCATATGAGATTCTGGGGGGCACTCTAGGTTTAAATCAACCCCTGAGCTCATCACCAATAACTGTACTGACAACTCCAGGCCATGGTCCTATCTCCCAGGGGGAGGGGCTCAGCTCATTTACATTCCTTGCCTGCCCTCCTGGGTGTGGCCCTAATCTCCACTCTTTGATTAGCCCTGTGCCTTGTGGTTGCCCCAGCAAGACAACTCCCAACAACCTCCCCAGAAGCCCCACTCTTCTGAGAACTTCCAAGACAACATGCCTATGGAGAGAACCAGATAGGAGCTTCAAAGTAAAGACACAAAACAGCCAGTGGTGTTGTCCACATCTACCCTTGTGTACAAGCTCAACTGTGGCTCTACCCTCTTGAGCTCTACCCAATTTAGAAGGTCTTAACTTCTGACCCACTAAGATGTTCCCAGTGGGGAGCCATCTGGCAGCCATGGCAGGGCACCTCCCATGTCCTCTGCCATGGCCCCAGCTGGTTCTCTCAGAGGGCCCTCATAACTTTGCACCACACAGAGGCTGGGCTTTATAGCTGGCCTTCAAGCCACAGGCACCTTAGGCTCAAGACCTTCCTTCCTCCTGTTCCCTTTCTTCATGAGGTGCCCACCTGCACATAGTCCAAACTCTGCTGCTCCATTTTCTTCAAGGGCATTCTCCCTGGGAATATCCTGCAGGTCTAACTGCCTTGACATCTGCTTCTCAGGAGATCTGGACTGACACAGCTACTACAGAGAGCAAGTCATACGGCCCCAGTGTCCCACAGCAGGTGAGGAGTCTTGGGTGTTCTAGAAATTCTGATCAAGAGTCAGCTTCACTTGCTAGGCCTTGGGAGAAGGGAACTTTGTATCACAGTCACTAAAAAGCAGAGTTTCAGAGTCATTCTAGCATAGGCTCAAATTCCAACTCATCCCTTACACAGATGTGGAATCTTCAGTGTGTCTTGTGGCCACTCTGTGCCTCAGTTTCCAATGCTGCAAAATATGATCGTAAGACTTCATTGTGATATTGTGTTTGAAGTGTTTAGGTGCAGCAGATGGTCAGTGTTTGGGACAGAGTAGGGAGCCATGGAGGGCAGTGGGGGTGGGGCCATACTTCATGTGTTGATGGATAATGACATTCTCATGCTAGTGGGAACCTGTCCACAGACACGGAAGGCTTACAGTCAGTCCTCAGGCTGGGGACACCTCCTGAACCCTTGGAGCATCATACCCATCAGTCTTTTTCTATTCCCAGTGCCCAGAGAAAATGTAGAGACATCAAGGCCACAAGGACCCCTCATGAAACAAAACTTCTCTGTCAGCATCCACCACCCACCAGACCCCTTGAGATCCCACCAGTCTTTCAATTGCATACTAGCACACTGAGCCTCTCATGCAACTCTTTAGATTCCAGCTTTTGTCTGAGAAATGGGGCAGGCCACAAGTAACACCACAATGTCTACCTGGGTTCCTAGCTCCACCGGTGGCTGTGGGCTGGACTCTAGTGCATCCACCAATTTCGCCTGCCCTTGAGTTTTAGGGCTGATAGCAGGTGCTGGCAGATATTTTAGGGAGCTTATTATCCAGACCCACTTAATCTTCTATCATATTAGCACAAGGAGGAGATCTTTTTAATGATAAATTTAAGAACTCTTGAGCTATGACTTTATAACATTCTTTTAGCGTGATTTTCTAGAGACAAAGAGGTGACATCTGAAAGAAGCTGAATAAAAACTCATTTGACAGAGAGAAGGGTTCAGCCCTCTGACTGATTGTCAGGGACCCTCATTTCCATCTTGCGTGAAAGGCAGGGAGATGTCTGGCAAGAGGAAGCAAAGCTCTGTGATGTGACACCCAGGGGGAGCTGCCAGCCTGCTCTGGTTCTGGAACTCCCCAAAGGAGTCCTAGATTCACGTCCCAGAGAGTGGAGGGCTCCGCTTAGACACAATAACAAGTCCGGATGGGATTAATTAGCTGGGAGATGACTGCCAAGCTCCGCTCCATCTTCTTCTCCAGAATCCAGCCTGCCTGCCTCTCTAGCTGTGTCCCCTCTTGTCATTTCCTGCCTGAAACTGAAATTATACAGTTTGTCCACTCGAAAGAGGATCCCAGCCTAACTAGGAATAGGAAAGTGGACAGAATGATTTCTGGCTGCAAGGTACCCAGGGAATTTGTGTCTGATTCTGCTGCTGCAGGTATGAAAATCCTGCAGCCAAGAGCAGACTACCCCTACAAGATAGGAGAATGTCATTGCCCTCCCTGCTAGGGCAATGTCCCCCCTTCCCCAGCCTCTCACACCTCCCATACCCCCAGCAGCTTCTCATTCTGGACTTCAGCATTCTGCAGTGTCCTGAGTCTCCCAGGTATGAACAGCTGGTTAAGGCTCATCATTTCCTCCTTGCCAGTGCCGATCCCCAGGCAGCGCTGATCAGGCCCTGTCTGAGTTCTTTCCATAATTTCCACTCCCTTCAGGTGGAACAGGCTTGCCAAGGTCAAGGACTGTGCTTGGTTCACTTCTTTGTCTATAGCTATAAGTACAGCTCCTGGCCAAGGGACATCTCAAAGGCCAGGAAGGAAGGGCACCTGGACTACATGTGGGGATGTCAGTGGGTGCACAGAGTCAAGAGTCCCTGGGATTGGTGGCCTAAGGATGTCTCTGTCTTTTACCTTGACACCATCAGTGTGGTTGCCACAGTTCCTCCAACAGGCAGGAAATAATTCTTGTACAAGTGACATGCTATCCCTGGAGTCTCCATCAAAAAAATTTTATTAACAGGCAAATGACATCTAAACAATAGGCAATCTTGATTTATATTATTCACCACAGGTCTAGCTAGTAATTTCCCCTCCTGCTGCCTCAGTCTCCCGTAGGCAAGCAGCTTTCCCTGGAGGATCTGTGAGCTGAAAATCCAGTCCAAGAAACCACCAGGCAGAAGCAGGATTTTATCCTGGCTGTGTTGGAAGCAGCACCTTGTGATCTTGGGCAATTGCAGCCGTTGGTCCTCAGTTTCTCCTCTTTTGGCTTCCACATAGCTTGAGAATATCCCAAAGGTCATGGTTCTACCACATACAGCTACCCTGCGTGGATTTCAAGCTAGTGCTGAGTCATTGGTTGTGTTGACCATGGACAGCTCATGGGCATTGAAACTGGGCTGGGTGTTCTGCCTCCCCAGACTGCACCTGATAAACGCCTGTGAAAATCCCAAGAACCTTCCAGCTATGAGGGAACCCAAGGGTTGGAGTTCAGAATGTCCAGAAGCACATTCTGGTTTCCACATTGCCCACAGCCCACCTCTCAATATGCAAAGAAATCTGGCAGGATCCAGGTAGGGATCCTGAGCCAGTATTCATACAGGGAAGACAGGTCATTAAAATGAGTGTTTAGTGCTACATATTGTGGTGCATACCTGAAATACTAGTTATTTACTCAAGAGGCTAAGGTAGGAGGATCACGAGTCCAAGGCTAGACTGGGAAACTAAGTGAGACCCTCTCAAACAAGGGAGGACAGAAGACAGGGAGGGATTAAGGAAGGATAGAAAAGAGGTTAAGAAGTAATGAGTGTTGTAAGTTATGAGTCAGTGCCAAAAGAAATGACGAGAAGACGTGATGAATTTAGCTCAGAGGTCTCACTGAGGCTTATCTCTCTTGAAGTGAGCCCCAACCTTAGAAGTATCTCACTTTTATTTAGGGCCAAAGAATGTGCTCAGGTGCATAATCACTTTAGTAAAGAAAAGCTACAATCTCTGACCTCCATTTGCCCAATACGAGGTTCACACAAATACTAATTAAAAAGGTTCCAAGCAAGGGAGGAGACAACTAACAGAAAGCCTTCAGGGTAAGCTGTTATCTTCCTCATTGAATCTCAGCTTTCTGGAATTCCCAAGTAACAGACCACAGCTGTCCCTGGGCTTTGTTTATTGGTATTCACCTCTTGAGATGCTAATTTCTTATCTCTATGTATCTCCACTTCTACTCTTTAATGCTGAAAAATAATTTTTTGAAGCAGTAGGCCAAGGACTACAGACTTTTGATCCATAGCTTGTTGCTGGATCTGTCCTCATTGCCAAACTAAGCAGAATATACAAATAGTACAGAGACAACATACACAAATCTCTACTACATTTCCAATAAACCATGAAATAACATGAAAAGGATCGAAGTTTTCAATGCCATTAGAGATATTTTGTAACAGATCGAGTTTGGTTCCATGAAATGAGTGTTATACAAAATGAAGAAGTACTCTAATCACACTTTAAACAAGGTGGACATTGTAGATTAACAATTTGACTTCCCAACATAACAACAGCTTGTTCTAAATCACTTATCTGAGTCTATGTGTCTTTGAGAAGTCATAATTGCTTTCAGTCCTCGTACCATTGCTGCACAAAATGAACAGTTTGTACACCTTGGCTCAATGTTACTCTGGCTGTAGCAGCTGTGGATGCGAAGGTTATCATGAGTTCAAGTTTGCCTTTTGTTCTTGTCTTTAACACCTCCAGCAAATGTTGGAACAGCATCTTTGAGGGGAGTCTTGCCATGGGCGATGTAGTTGTATCAGAAGTCAGACTCTGGCCCTTGTCCTGAGAACATAGATGTTATTCCTAGAAAAATTAAAGCTAATAGAAGAATGTTAGACAGGTATATAAAGAAAAATTGTGACATGTAATGGTATGATTAGAAGAGTTTCTTATAAGCAACAGGTGAAGGAGGTGAACACATGCCTGAGTAGAACGAGTTGTGTTCCTTTTAAATAATGAGGTATTTTCATCTCCATTTCTTTCCTCTGCCATACAGGCAGAGCCATAAAGCTCCATTAGAGCTTCATAAAGCTCCAATCTGACACTTCCATTGGAAGTATTAACTATTTCCTGGGCTGCCTCTCCTCTACAGATTTCCCAGTGTATGTTAATCATCAAGGTAAGCAACATTGGTATTCTCGCAGGATGGCAGATCTGGCAGTGGAAGCATTCTATTAGCACTTAAACCTTTAAAGTCCTTTCCTTGGAGAAGAAAAAGTCCCCTTTTTTTTCCCTTACCTCGGTGTTATTATTTACTAGACTTTTTCTATCAGTGAACTCTTCTTTTGAGTGGTGGATTTGGAATATAAACCCAATAACTAAAATTACCTTTAATACTTACCAGAAACAACAATAAAGCCATCACAGTGATGCAGGAAGAAAAAACTGATCTCTGGTGGATGATCTCCAAATGATATTTTCCTCTGGCTCCCTTCAGGTGATGATTAATCTCAGATGTCAATCTTTAAGGAGATCAGCATTTGTTTGACCTTTAGTGCTTAGGTCTGGCCCACAGTGGGAGCATCTGTCTCTCCCATAGCTGCTAGATATCTTGCCTTTTGTGTTATCTCTTTTGAGGGCCTAGCCCTGTCTGACTGCCTATAATATTTCTATCTCACTTGGCTGCTTACAACATTCCCCCCTCTGAAGAAGTAACCTGAACTGCTGTGAGGGAAATATGGGCGATGACCACTCTGGCTTCTTCAGGCTGAAAGGGATCATAGTTGGGAACTGGCAGTCAGAGATACTCTCCAGAGGTTCTACCTAAAAGCCCTCAAGAGACACCAGGCATTTTTATCTTGGGTAGGTAGAATAGCTTAGATCCTTTTATTTATGGAGTCTGATAATTTGTTATAAGTCCCTCTAGCTTTAATTAGAATCATCTCTAAACTTTGAGAACTCATGAAAACCAAAACACCGTATTTTTTCTATTTTTAGTTACACCTTGTAAGAGAACAGTGGCATCAGCAAACTAATTTTATTTATATGTTTTATTCTAATTTTTGAGGTATGATGACTGAAAGGAAAGTCAGGGTTAGAGAAGAACAAAGAGACCTGTGCCAATGTCCAGCAATAGGCTGGGTTTTCCTTTGGTCATGAAGGAGCAGGCAGGCCCAGTGCCCTTTAGTCCTACTGGACCATCTGGGAAGCTGAGTCTGAGCTCTGGGGCCTTCGCCTCAGAGTGCAATCTCTCTTCTAAGCAGCTGCTTTGGCAATCAGGGTATGGCTTGTGGGCCTCTTGAGGCAATCCCTCTTATTCTGGCCTGACTTCTGACAGCCATAGCAGGTGAACTTTATCATCGTTAAGCTCTTTTTGGAGCCAAGAGAATCAGACCTTCAGTTTTTTTTTGGAGCCACAGCAAGGCAGCCATTTTTTATCTCTTTTGTTTTCTCTCTCTGGTTTTCCCTCAGTTCCAATTATAGGAAATTATTTTCTTAGTGTCCCATAAAGTATTCTATTTAAGGTGAGTTTTTTCATCAAACAGAGATTTTGTTTCAGAATGTTAACACTTACTCATTTTCTGGGTTTTCGTCAAGCTGGTACCCAAATTAATTCTCCTGTATCTGTAATAACACAAGCAAAATCTCTTCCTCATCTCTGGATAAGTCCTGCATATTACTTGCCTCCTTCTCCAACCCATTCCCCTGAGCATCCAAAGTCCTCAGAATCAGAGAACAGAGGCTGAAGAGCCAGAAATGTTTGCTTTACCTTTGAATTTTCTGATTTAGATTCTTCACTCAACAAGGACAAATTAAGAGATGTGGTGCTGCCTTCATGTTCCATAGTGTCCTCATCAACTAAAACCTTTGGAAGACTGCCTTCCTGAGTCTGAGGAATCAGCTGCAGACTCAATTCCTCAGAGTCAGACTGCAGGGACTCCAAAGCCAAAGAAATAAGGTTACATAAAGACCATACACTTAAAGGAACAGGTTCTTCTTGCTAGTGTGCTCTGTGTAGAGCTTTCATAACTTGCTTACAAACTTTTAAGTTTAAAGTAGCCTTTCTCTTAGGCTGAAACCAACAACAATGCCTTTTTATGAGGAAAAATAATTCTTTGAAACTCTTTGGTTTCACCTTTACCCCCGCTCCTTTGAGTAATGTCTCTATAAAATAGACATACTCATTTTCTACTGAAGTGGAATTTCCCATTACTCTGAACTATTGCCAGTGGTCTTCGCCTATTCTGGGTGCATTTTTCCCATGTGGTTGGGCCTCTCCTAACTCACCCCTGGTCGTCTTCCATGCCCCATGCTGCGTGCCACTTATTGTAATGTTATGTGTCGGTGCCTAAAGAAATGACTAAAAGACCTGATGAAATTAGCTCAGAATTCTCACTGAAATTTATCTCTCTCAAGGTGAGCCCCCACTTTCAGAAGTATCTCACTTTTATTTAGGGCCAAGAATGTGCTCAGGTGCATAACCACTTTAGTAAAAAAAGGCTACAATCTCTGACCTCCATTTGCCACAATTCACACAAACATTAATTAAAAAGATTCCAAGCAAGGGAGGAAACAACTAACAGAAAGCCATCAGGGTAAGCTGTTATCTTTCTCATTGAATCTCAGCTTTCTGGAATTCCCAAGTAACAGACCACAGCTGTCTCTGGGCTTTGTTTATTGGTCTTCACCTCTTGAGATGCTAATTACTTATCTCTACAAGTGAGAGATAAGCAGGGAAAGGAAGGAAGGAGGGAAAGGAGAAAGAGAAAAAAACAGGAAGGAAGAAGGAAAGAAAGAAAGAAATAAAGAAGAGAGAGAAATGAAGATGATTTTTCATCCAGCAGTTCTCAAAATATAGCATGATCACTAGGGTCCCTATAAATCTTTCAGGGGGTCACAAATAAATGAAGCATATATAATTCGAAATAGCCATAACCAAAACAAATGTACACCAGGGCATACAATAATCAAAATCCCAGAAATTCAGCGCAACAATAAAATATTAAGAACAACTAGAAAAAAGAAATATATCACATAGAAAGGAAAGCCCATCAGAATCTCAGAAGACTTCCCAACACAAATCTTCAAATCAAAGAGAACTTTGGATGAGATATTTCAAGCCAAAAGGAAAACAATCCTCACTCCACATTGAGGTGCTGAACAAAATACCTTTCAAAATTGATGGAAAAATAAGATTATTTACATGACAAAGAACAACGAAAGAAATTTATGACCACAAAAACAGATCTACAGAATGATCTGAAGAACATATTAAAAAGAGAATCAAAAGCACATGATCACCAATATAAAAGCCACCAGGCAAGGCAAGCAAATAAATAGTGGAGAAATACAGGGAGCAAACAGGAAAATAACATGAAAATGAAAGATATATATATATATATATATATATATATATATATCTGTTATAAACATCAATGTAAGTGATCTCAACTTGCCAATCAAAAGAAACAGACTGGCAGAATGAATTAAGAAGCAAGATCCAACAATATGCTGCATTCAAGAAACACACTTAATAAGAAAAGAAAATCCATAGACTGAAAGTCAAATGATGGAAAACAGTACTCCATGCAACAGGAACCCATTAAAAAAGCAGTTATTCTACTTTCAGACAACGCAAATATTAGGCCAAAACTGACCAAAACAGATAAAGAAGATCACTAGCTGCTTGCTAGTGAAACCAACATAAAAAAGCCACTAGGCAGGGCAAGCAATTAAACAGTGGAAAACTTCACTATTTATAGGAAGAAACTTCAAGAAGAAAAGATAATAATTATATATATAATATAGGCACCAAAATTAATGGAGAAATAAGGTCATCCCATGATGACCTGTTCATAGTGCAATGAAACTGGAAATAACTACAAAGGAAATCACAAAAACTACATAAACACATGGAAAAATAAATTACATCCTCCTGAACAATGGATCGCAGAAAAATTAAACAGCATATAAAAATTAAACAATAGCATCTATACTACATACTGAAACTTATGGGACAAAATGGAAATAGTTCTATGAGGAAAATTTATAGCAATGGTCTCACATATCAGAAAAACAAAATAAGTTCAAATAAACAACCCGATGT
>PVKN010009581.1:0-23577 GCA_004027915.1 Capromys pilorides
AGTGTCCCTAAGCTTAACTAGCATCTGCTTACTTTCCTTCTAGATTCAGGTGATAAGCTGTATTATGTATGAAGTCTTCTAGATTGTTTTGGTGCTATATGGCAAGTAACAAGAATAAGATAGCATCTGTATTCAAACTGTCTGATCTAATAGCATCCAGACTTCTTCAATAGATTTCCTAATTTACCGTAAGAAACTGAAGAACTACTCTAACACACTTACACTCAGAAATGCAACAGGCAATATAAGATCAAGGAATCTAGGGTCTTCTGCTTAACAACCATTAATTTAAATAAATCACATCCCTTCTCTTTGGACTTTTCTTATATATAAAACAAAGAAGATAAATAAAAGGAAGTATCAGGTTCATTCCAATGTTAACATACTACTGCTTTAATCATAGTCTAGAAGTTCTATATGTAAAAGACAATTTAAGCATATTTTAAAGCAGTATAAATTATTTTCCCACTTTGGTCCACTAAACATTATCAAGTACCTAATTAGATACAAACCCTGTAAATATCACTACAATAAGACACAGCCTATCGGTTAGACTAGACTGTCGACTCCATTGGCTTGAGACCCACATAGGGGATTAGCAAAGAGCATTTCCTGGTGTTTCTTGGGTAGGCGACGGCAGTGTGGCCTTGGGTACTACATCTGGAGACCTAACTAAGGGTGGGCCAACACAGGTCGGTTTGGAAGGGGTTCTTAGAGATTCTCTTTTTAGGAAGATCAATTAGAAGTCATGTGAAAGACAGACTGGAAGTAGGCAAAGTTATAGAAAGGCTAGGATACTTCAGAGACTGAGATCAGTCAAGACACATTCAGGGCCTAGAGTAGAAGTCATAAAAACAGAAAAACAGTAACTTGCTCATGAAAGTTTGTTCCCCTTAATTTAAATATTGTCCATGAAATCAGCTTTCTACTACTTGCACATACTCTTTCCACGTTGGCTTTAAAAAGAAATTTCAAACCAGTTCCTATCCAAATGACCACTATTTTAAAACAAACTAATGTTTTAGACTTTTCCACTATATATAAAACAGTCTAAGGGAAAAATAACACACAAAGGAAGCAAGGAACTCAAGATATAAATCACATTTACTTACAGGATCAACAAAGTCCATATTGAGTCCATAACAAAGCTTCTGAATTCTAGATGTAATTTTGTCAAACATGACCCGCTCCTGGCGGCCATCTGAAAATAAATCATACTGTTCAAATTAGCACTTATTAAAATAGCACTGTCAATCAAATGTGATTAATATACAACAGTTTGGCTTTTGTCTTTTTGAGACAGGGTTTCATTATACAATTCAGATTTGCCCTAAACTCACTTTTTAGCCCAGTCTGGACTTGAACTCCCAGGGATCCAGCAGCCTCAGCCTCTTGAGTGTTAGTATTCAGGAATGTGCCACCACGCCTACCACACTTTGTTTTATATATATATATATATATATATATATATATATATATATATATATATATATATATATTTGAGTCAGTGCCTCATTAAGTTGCCCAAGGTGGCCTTAAACTTGCAATCATCCTTGGTGGTAGGATTTTTCCACTATTCTTGATAAGAGTAAATAAAGACTGGGTAATCTACCATTTAAAGACAAGTTAAGGGCCACGCGAGATGGCTCAGTGGTGTAAAGTGCCTGCTTAGGAAAGCTTAGACAACCACAGGGCCCATGGTTTTCCCTGGCACCATATGCTGCGCCAGCCCCACACCCAAGGCAGGCTGAGCCGGCCATAGTATAAAAAATAAAAAAGAAAAGAAAAAAAGACAGGGCCAGGGAGATAGCTCTGTGGCACAAGTGCCTGCCTCACAAGTGCAAGGTCGGGAGTTCAAACCCTGGTCCAGCAAAAAATAAATTTTAAAAAAAAAGACAAATTAAGAATAGTGAGACTGGGGCTATAGAGATAACTCTGGCAAGCCCAAGGACCCACGTTTAATCCCTGGTACTACATGCTGTGCCTGCCAGAGCTGGACATGCCTGTAATTCCAGCGCTGGAGAGGCGGAGACAGAAGGATCACTATTAGTCCAAGAGTCTGAGCTGTATAATAAGATCCTGTACCAAATAAAGATTAAAAAATAAATAAATAAATAAATAAATAAAGAACAGTGGAATTATTCTAAAAGGACAAAGAATATGATGAAAGTTCAAAATCAAGAAAATAACTAGGTAAGCCCTACATGTACAAATGTTAGTGTCTCCTGATTTGTCTTCTTTTTGCACCTACAGTCCTTTGTAACTAGTAGCTAATAAATAACATATTAAATGTGTTTACATTTTGCTTTTTTATCTGTATTCTCCTTGTGCTAGGTACTGGTAATTGTCTTAACTCATGTTAGAGACCAAGAGACAGACTATAAAAGTTTCAAGGTCCAATGACCCCACTGTTCTTTAACCTGTGATTCCTCTTGGTCTACACTTCATCACTTCTGTCCTGTGAACTATCTAAAATCTAAAATCTAAAACTGTCTAAAATACGGCTGGGTGGCCCTAGTGGTGCATGCCTGTAGTCCCTGCACTTGGGAGGCTGAGGCAGGAGGATCAGTGCAAATTCAAGACTAGGCTGGGCTACAAAAGTGAGCTCAAGGCCAGCCTGAACCGCATAATGAGATCCTGTCTCAAAAAGACAAAAATAAAATAAAATAGGGCTGGGGATATAACTCAGCAGCACAAGCACCTACCTGGCAAGTGCAAGGTTCTGAGTTCAACTCCCAGTATCAAACTCATACAGAATCAAATATACTTAACTAACTTTGGCTACAGTATAGAATATAGAACACAACAGAGTATAAAATATAAGTTGCTTACATTCATGATCACATCACTGGTTAGGTTCTTCAGCTTGCTGCCCATCAGCAGAAAATACTGATGTATTCTGAATATCACTCACCCAAAACAAGATCAAACTTTAAAATTCAAAATCCAGCTTCTATTGAATGCACGTATGACTTCTCTATTACTATACACTCAAAAAATTCATAACTCAGGAACCATTTGCAGAATCTGAATTATCTGATTTCCAGCTATCTTTAATACTTCCTCCTTTAGGAAAACCTCTCTAATCATGTAAAACCAAAATGTGCCTCTTCTGCAAGCAATGAACTCTTTCCCACTGCTTAGAATGCTCAGACTGCAGACCTTCATACAGGTGGTTCTTGGTACTGTTCAAGACTCTTTCAAATCAGCTTCTAGGAGACCTTCGATCATACAATCCATGGTTGTCTTTCTATTTATCTTTATCACATTACTCGGTTTTACTATGATCATCTCTCCAAACTACCTGGAATAGTTTCTTTGTAAGTTACTTAAGTAACTTAGGTAAACATGTAAGAGTCAGTTCATTTCAGATATGAAATTATGGCGGCCATCCAAACCAGCATGTAAACTGCATGACAAAAAGGATGGCCTCTATTCACTACTGAACCCTCAATACTTACTACAGTTTCTAGCAGAGGCATTGAACACATGCCTTCTGAATAAGTGAATGAATACAGCCTCATCTTTATTAAGATCTTTCAAAGCAGGAACTGAATCTGCCTTCTCAACACTGCCACCCCATCCATGTGTAGCACGATATCTAGCAAACAAAGTCGTAAAACAGTGGGCTGTGCAGGTAAAGGCAGAGACACAGGGAGACACCATGGAGGCAGACTGGGTCAAAGCAGCTGCAAAATGTCCCATAGCACCCATCAAAGGGTCTATGACACGTACTCAGCTGACACCTTGACTCCAGACTTCTAGCCTTAGGAAATGCAGGACAAATTTCTGAGCTGAGTCACCCAGCCTGTACTACTGTTATTCCAACTCTAGGAAATGAATTCGTGACTCCTCTGTCATGATTTGAATTTCACTGGGCTCAAGTTCAAGTATACTAACAGTTCATGGACTGACCATGTAACTGTGCCCACAACTGGGAGTGGACTCATGTCATGGGCAGCCATTAGGTAGGAACTTGCAATAACCAAAGAAGGAAAGTACCTGGTCACTTTTATAACAAGCATAAAAACAAACAAAAAATGCTAGGCTATGAACAGAATTAAGAAGGAAGGGATGGAGGAGGTACATATGTATGTATGTATGTATGTATACATTGCCTATGTGCATGTAAAAATGTGCTTTTCAGCCAGGTGTGGTGGCGTTACACACCTGTAATCCCAGCACTTGGGAGGTTGAGGCAAGAGGATCAGTGCAAGTTTGAGAACAGCCTGGACTACAAAGTGAGCTCAAGGCCAGCCTGAACTGCACAGCAGATCCTGTTTCAAAAGAACAAAAATAATTTTTTTTTACTGTAGGTTATAATCCAGGTTTTGAAAACATACTAAATTCGAAAGAACAAATTACAAATTCAATCAGCTACTCTATCATTACTGAAATGGCTCTTAACTTTTATTAATTTAATTTCTCACTAGGAAAAATAGCTCAGGATAACAGGCTAAAAAAGTTTATCTGGGGCTGGTGAGATAACTCAGTAGTCTAAAGTGCCTGCTCAAGCAAGCTTAGGCAACTGCAGGGACCAAAGTTGATTCCTGGCACTACATGCTGTGCCAGCCCCACCCCCAGAACAGGCTGTGCCAGCCATAACATAAATAAATAGGTAAACAAACAAATAAATAAATAAATTTAGCTTATAAAAGTTCATCTAACATTCCCTTCTGTTCTCTTAACAATTTTCCTATGGATTATTCCTAAATCCCCAACAACTTTAAATTCTCTGAAAACAGAACTGCGTATGTCCCCATTACTTCCCTCATAGTGATTAGTAAGATATCAGCACACCACCAGGTATGCTGATACATGCCTATAATCCCAACACTCAGGAGGCCGAGGAAGGAGGATCACCGACTGCACGGTGAGGCCACACTCCGCTACCCAGTAAATTCAAAGCCAGCCTGAACTGCTTAGTGAGACCCTGTCTCCAAAAAACAAATTTTTTAAGGTGTCAGCACACTGAGTAACCCCTCCTGAAAAATTACAAAATTAGTCAGAATTGACAAAAAAAAAAAGATATATATATATATATATATATATATATGTATGTTAAAATTTAAAAACCTAAGTACGTTTTAAAAATTTTGTAGAATGCCACATCGCACAGTCTAGACTCCATATAGAGGATAAACCATATGGATCAAATTATGTTCTTTCAAAGAGCAAGAAAGAAAACAAGCCCTAACTTTTAGTTCGTTGTATATAGTACTTCTTAAACTACAGTTTTTCAAAGTAGACCCAAAACCTTAAAAATTCTAGAGGTCTTACCAACTCCAGTAATGTAAATATGTAAATTCTCAACTTTGTTATTAACTCACAAGACCAACCTCATGTATGTCTTTCAAAAAGTTTAAAAACTAGATGTTCAGCTCTTACTGGAATAGACCTATATAAGTACACTATGGACTTTGGTGATTCTTCTTATAAGCTAAAATGTGGGTAGGGAACACTCAGAAAATACTCTCCTGGTACAAAAACTAATTTTTCGTTACCACCGCTATCCACTTTCATTTCTTAACTGCACATAAACTAAGCTGGAAACAACCAAATCAATGTCCTACAGTTTGATATAATTATTCTAATTATTTGACCTTCTTTTTGTTCATAGCAGGCCTGGTGTTAAAAGTCAGCAGTCCCAAAATGTGAGCAGTCCAGTGGACAAAATAGAAACATCAAACCAGTATTTACTAAAAGCCTACAATTTTGAAACAAATGTATTGTTTTAGCAGAGAAAGGTGGATTAAATTCAGAATCTGTTCCTGTTTCGTTTTTCTAACTTATTCCTAAAGCAGGGACTGACTCCTCTCAAAGTGCTAGGAAAGGGCTGGACACAAAGGCAAATAATGGTTGAGAAAAAATACGAGTCCCTGGCTCTTTCGGGTCGTATCCTGTCAGAAGACTTAGCTGTCTTTGCCTCAGGATCTCTTCCTCTCCTGGGATTACTCCTAGAACATGGAGCAACATATTCTCTTCCAAAGGGCAAGGCCCAGGGCGCTGCCTGTACCTGGGATTTTTCACCCTATTCCCCCACTTTCACCCCACAAGAGGCCAGAAAAATGACAGGTGCCCGTGTAAAGTAAAAAAAAAAAACTTTTCTTTCTTTGCTTCCTCTTGTGCCTAGTACAGGTCACCAAGCCCATGGTTTCAAATAAAGCTGTTGTCCACGACGGGTTCGAACGCCGGCCTTCAGGGGGGACTAGAGTCGCCACAACATCCCCTGGGGTTCAGTTTCCCCCTTTTGCCCACAGGCACTATTCTACACAGGCCAAGTTTGATTCTCGAAAGGCGGCAGGACCACAAAGTCGCGGGAGCGCAGCCTGACGCCGGAGGAGGAGGGAGGCGGACGAGACAGGCGCCAAGGCGGCTGACTGGGCGGGAAGCGGCGGCGGGAAAGGCGGGAAGCGGCGGGCGCGGGTAATAACAGTTCTGGCAGCGACAGCCCGAGCCCCTCTCTCTCCTTACCTACCCTGCTGCCCTTCCCCGACTCCTCACCTCGCTTGATAACATGCATCGTAGCTAATGGCTGGAGCGCTCAGGCGTCGAGTTCAGGCGGCAGCTCCGAGGCACCGGAGGGATCAGGACGGCAGCAGAGGGTGACGGGCTGGATTCCAAGGGATTGCTCGGGTGCAGGGACTGGAGCTGCGGCGGACAGAGCCCTCGCTTCACCAGACCAGACGTGCAGCAATCCAAACCTCTTCCCGCTCCCGCGCCCGTGACGCATGAAGCAACGCGACTGGCGCTCGAATGACGTCGCCCGACGCTACCCGGGGTCGTGAGGGTCAAATCAGACCCGCCGCGGAGCCGTTCCCGTAGCCGCCATGTTGCGTATGAGCAAAGCCGAGAGGCCGCGCGCCTACTACGGCCTAATTGAATGTGGGCGGAGCCCGCGGGAGCGCTGTTCTCCTGCGCCATGTTAGGTGGGCAAAGCGGAAACAGCGGCCTCTTAACCCTAGAGGAGCCCGCTGATCATTCTCGGCCTTTCAGCTAAGATCAAGTGTAAACCCGTTAATGAAAACCTGAGACTGTGGTCAAATATGGCCTGTAGTGTCGGAGCGGCGGGCAGGGGCAACTGGGATCCCCCAGAATTGAGGTCAGCCATGGCACTCGGAAGGAAGAACGCCGTACCTGGCAGTATTGTTTGGGGCTTATCCAAACCCTGCAAATTTTTTAAGCAGTTTCGTGACTCATTTGCTTTTAGAGTTCATGGATGTTCCCAGGGTCAGGATCAGCAACAAGGAAGCTCCTTCGCAGGGACGGGGGTTTGATCCCCAGTCCGGACAGGCCCCGGCCCCGTCCTCGGGACTCGCTGAGAGTGCAATTGAGACTGGGCGTAGTGGCGGCGCGCACCTGTAATCCCAACGCTTGGGAGTCTGTAAACAAGCGAATCACTAGTAGTGAGACCCTGAACACACTGTAGACCCTTCCCTAAAGTACAAAAATAAAGTCCAGCTGGCTAATGCTAAATATATACATGGGCATAGCTCAGCAGACATGTGCTTAGGCAGGGCACAGCAGCCAGGATTTGAACCCTGGAGTACTGTGCCGGCCGGCCCCCAGTATGCTCTGAGACAGTGATTGAGACTGGGCGTGGTGGTGCGCGCCTGTAACCCCAGCACTTGGGAGGCTGAAAACAGGAGGATCACTATGAGTCTGATCTAGTAGTGAGACCCTGAACACCCTATAGACCCTTCCCTAAAAAAAAAAAATAAAGAAAAAAGATCCTTGTGGGAGTAGAATGGAGTTGATGACTATGGATGTTAAGAACAGAATCTCAATACACAAGGCTGACAAACTGATCTTCGTGAACTCTTATGGCAACTTTTCGCTAAATCCTGTAATGGGATGGTGAAATAAAGCATCTGCTCAAAGGCAAGCTCCAAGAGAGGTTCGATGCCGAGCACCACATGGCGTGCCAGCCCTGCCTAAAGGTGGGCTGAGCCGGCCACAGAAAATAAAACAGTAAATATAAATAAATAATTAAACCCTGTCCCAGCCTTTTACTACTTCCTTATTGTCTTCCAGATGCTGCTAAGCTCCCTGTGAAGTAACTGCAAGTTATAAATCATGGGTGAAGCTACAAGATAAGCATGGCCCCAAATTTTGGATTGTCATGCTTAGGAAATCTAAAAATGTATTGTTTCTCTGAAATTCCAAATTAACTAAGCATCCTGCATTTTATTAGGTAACTACCAGGGGTATCTTTTTGGTACTTATATTAAATGTTTTCTTTTCCCTTGGCAGAGGAAGAATAGTCTCTTTTTCATCCCGTCTATTAAACCACAAACAACACAATGACAGTCAACACCAGCAGAATTAAAATCTCCTACATGCTTTATTGGACTTCAAAGAGTCTTATGAAATGACACAGAAAAACCCATGTGAGGGTATCCAGAGGGTATAAGGCCATCTGCAGCCTATCACCCTCCTAAGACCAACCCCAGGCCCAAGATGGGATCCCAGGGTAAAGGCATGGCAGAATGGAGCAGAAGGAAAATACCTTTACAGCCATAGCAAAACAGGTAAGGGAGTTGTGTAGAGGGTGGGAAGGGTGGAGGGAAATGGTCACCCAGCAGCTTTCACATACACCATCTTCCTTCACCACCCCTTCCCCAAGTCAACTGTGTTCTTTTTGAGCCTTTGGCCCTGGCAATGCAGCAACATGAAAATGGAGTCTGACAAGGGGAATATGCTATGCAGGCACTTGGGAAAGTCAGGAGATTTCTTTTTTCACTCTTAAACTATTTTGTCTTTTGGTTCAAATAAAACAACATTCTTACTCAACCATTCCAGGACTCCACAAGAGCCCTATTATCACAACTATGGCCCCCTTAGCCGGGGGAGCCAACTGTCCTGAGTCCCAGGAGTACTGATACTTGGGGAGCTTTGGGGCAGCACCTCTAAGAGACAGATACTCCTGCAGTATGGGGCAGCAGGGGTAAGAGGGAGGCAGATGTGGGCAGGACAGGAGAGAAAAGGTGACTGCCTTATAGCCTATGGCTCTGGCATTGACTTATCTTCCAATTAAGAGAGGTCTCCTAATCCATCCCAAGCATGGCCTCTCTTCAAAACTCTGTAACTTCTTCTCTCGGAATTGGTTTCACTTCCCCATGGGGCCATGGAGGCTTTATTGAGCTCTAGGATGACATTCTCTTAGCCCATCACACTCCCAAAAAACAAACCCCAAAGATTAGGCCCATGACCCCAGTCTGGGGTAAACAGAACCACTATGGGTAAGGTGAACAGATCTGAGGCACAAGTGTCACAAGTTACTCCTCTCTTCCCCACAACTGCAAGGGGAAGTTAGGGAGTGTAGTAGGCAGGAACCTAAAAGCAGGAGACAGAGTGAAACAGAAACCCAAACCTCAAAACTGGGACAGCAGAGACAAAGGCTGGACCCCAGAAGTGAAGCTGGCAGCTAAGGGAACAGCAACTGAGACATGCATTCAAGTGTACAGGGAGTGACAGCAGCAGCCCATGGGTGGGAGGGAAGCAGGGCAGGCAGGCCATGGTGCTCAGTTAATAAATTAACAATGAAGGACCCAAGAAATAAGAGGGCAGGTATGTACAGTGCCCAGACCCCTGGGCTAGGCCCTCCATGCCCGCTCTAGGGGCCAGATATCTTAAAGGGGTAAGGGATAGGGAAGCAAAGGACCCAAGGAAGGAAAGCTGTCTCACCACTGCTACTCTCAACCTGCCTACTTCTTAAGAGGCTTCTTAAAGATTTTGAGGGGAAACTTCTTCCTGCCTGGGCTAGAGTCTGTCTCCTCACCAATAGAACCATTATCCTCTTCAGCCACGACTTTCTTGCCAGCCAAGTGGGGAATGCGTGTGTTTCGACTGGCTCTGCCATCCCCAACTGGAGATGGTGTGTCTGGGTCTGGGGAACTGGGGCTGTGAGAACGGGAAGAATCCAAAGTTGGGGAGCCACCAGGTGGAGCTGAAGGACTCAGCTCCATCAGGCTATGGGTTTTGTCCAGCCCATGGTTCAGCGCCAGCAATGCTTTCTTGGCCAGGGCAGGGCTGTCAGGCATTTTCTCCACATGAGATCCTGGGTGGACCCCCTCAATCAGCCGGTGGCTGCCATTGGAAGGCATGGCATTGACAGCCTCATCTGCAGCACGGCCCATCTGAGGAGGCTTGGGGGCTGTACGCGGACGATCACTCGTATGGAGGGAGGACTCCGAATCGGAATGGGTCAAATCCCTGCAAGACATAGGACAGAGAGGAAGAAGGGACATATACAGGATAGGGAGATGAGAAAAACATAAAGCAGAGGAAGGGACATGAGACAATAAAACCAGGGTAAGAAAATGAGAACAGAGAGGCAGAAGAGAAACAGAATGAATACGCAGATGGAAAGGAGAAGGATGAGTAATAAAGTTGAATAAGCCATCAGTATAGCATCAGAGGCAGGAAAGGGGAATGGGGATAAATTGGATTAAAAAAAAAAACAGGGAGAGGAGAAAATTGTACAAGAAAAACAGAGAAGCAGGTAAAAGGAAGAAAGACCAAGGGAAAGAAAAAAAGTGGGGAGAGAAAGTGATGGAAAGAGAAGAAATGGACAAAAAGAAACAAAAACAAATGTCATTATACCATCATCTGTCAGGCAAAGGACTTTGCAATGCCTGGACTCCATCCCTGCTGAACACAAAGGCCTAAACTGGTACAATCATAGGCTTAAATTTTATAGGCATCCTCCTCAATTAAAATTTCTGCCTTTCCAGAACTGGCTAGATTTCTTAGGACTCAATCCTAAGCTGACAGAAACTGCAAGCTGCTCTGAGTCACCATTTTCCATGTCTTCTCCCCCTCCCATTACTCCTGTTGCATCCTGGGATACAAGAGATCTGGGCCAGGTCTCAAGGAATAGGGTACATGCAGTCAGTGGGCCTGACACAGGTTGGGGACAATAAAGTTAGAGCAGCCTTGCAAACAATTCCTCACCCACTCCCCAAAGACCAAGATGCTGCCTCTTTCTGACCTCCTACAAGACTTGAGGTCATGCAGAGAGGTGTTAAAGTTCAGACTGAAGCCTACCACAGCAGTAGGAAAAGGGGGTCATATTTCACAACTCTGCTGACAGTGAGAATGTAAGGAGGCACAGAAATACAAGATGGTGGCTTTTAAAGGAGGAGTCATAAAACCTCTGGACTCTTCTATGTCATCTTAGACAAGTTATTTAAACTTGCTTATCCTCATTTTTGGCCCAGTGAGGATAATAACAGTTCAATTGTCTCACAAGACCGTTTGGAGAATCAAAAATATTGGCAAAGCAATTAGAAGTCTGTTAGTATCATAGAAATGATGATGAGGTCAGCCAAACTAGAAGGTCCATGTAGGGCCAGTAACAAGAGGCTTTCTTTGCAAGGCTAAGTTACGGGGACATGCCACTGCACGCTAGACATGCACGCATAGAGGCTGGTCCAAGACCTTAAGACCCTTTCAGGGACTGGCTACTCCTAAAAAGACCCTGAACCAATTTCTATGCCACTAGTCCTGCCTCAGCAAATAAATCAAAATTCGGCAAGGGCATTCCCTGCCAATCCTGAACACTTCTGCTTTCCCAAATGGCCTGAGAATCCATAACAAAGGCAAAGAAGGCTAAAGGAAATATATCTGAGACTCTGAGACAAGAGGTGAAAGTGAGATGGGCGTGGTGACACACATCTGTAATCCCAGCACTTGGGAGGCTGAGGCAGGAGGATTGATGTGAGTTCAAGACCAGCCTGGGATACAAAAGTGAGCTTAAGGCCAGCCTGAACTGCATAGTGAGACTGTCTCAAAAAGACAAAAAAAAAAAAAAAAAAAAGTGTCACTAGCAGGAAAGGAGACCAAGGTCAGAAGTTATGGAGGTTACCATTTCCCTTACACTGATACAAACAGGCATTAGCTGGTAATTATCATAGGTTTCTCAGAGAAAAATTCACTAAGCGGATACCTCATGGGCCAGTACCTTCCTGGACAGCAAAAAACAATTTCAGCTTCTATGCTACAAATACTGTTCAGCCACAGAATCTAGTGTTTACAAATATTTAGTCTCATATATTTCTTCATATATCTGATGTTTGTCCTCACTTTAAAACAAACAAACAGTACAAAACAGGATCTTGCCATGCAATTCAAGCTGGCCTTAACCTCACTATGTAGCTCACCCTGGCCTTGAACTTGCAGTGATCCTCTTACCTCAGCCTCCTGAGTGCTGGGATTACAGGTATGCACCACCACACCCAGCTTCATTGCTTCTCTTTAAATCTGTCCTTATTTCTCTAAAGCCCCATGATGACTCTCTCTATATCCTTTCTTTTCTACATAGCGAGACTATGTAGAAATACATACAAACCACTTAGCAAGGTACCAAGGAAGTCCTGTGGAGCAAGTACACTGAAAAAAAGGCCCTATAAGCTGTGGACATGAGCATTCTAACACCCTGCTTTTCTAACACCAAGAAAAAGAGGTCAAAAGGTTGGGACCCTCCTAGCCTCACTTCTGACCCACAATGCCATTCGGTTTTTCTGTCTTTCTGTGCTTACATCATCAACCCAAAGCTGAAACTGCCAGAGAAAGGTAGAATCTTGAACAACATCTGGCTAGATTGAGGAAAAAATGCCCACTAAGGCAGGCTCACCTTCCCTCCCTGAATCTCTGAGACCCTTCAGGCCAGAGGAATCCCTTCCCAAAAGCTAGGCTGCCTTGGATTCCCATCCCAAGTTACTAACCTTACTAGAGAGCCTGTTTGCCTTTACAGATGATCCTCTGGTGCATGGTGCAAAAGAAAATTAAGTAGTGAACAGGCCAAGTGGATGCAGGTAACTCCCCAGCCTTCCTCCCCACTTCCCTCAGCTTAGGCCTTGAAACATGAAATTCACAGCATCCCCTAATTCCCCAATCCAACTCAGTCCTTTTCATCTATACTGGGCAGAGTCTCCCTAGGCATCTGGATGAGAATGAGGATGAGAGTGAAGATGGGCAGCTCTGCCTATTAACGATCCTACCTAGGGCAATATGTTGTGGAAGAGAAAATAATCCAAAGGCTCAAGGGGTACATCTAGAGAGATGGATATCCAAAGTAAGGCACGACCAAAGGAAATGAACAGGTAAGTGTGCTGCAACCCAGCAGCCAGGACGGGGCTATGGTGGCAACTACAAAACTAAAAGGCAATTCTAGAACAGTAAGGGAGACTTTCTGACAGTCTCCTAAATTTGCTATAGGCAAGGTCAAGTTTTGACCTTAGCTGTCATCTTGAGATATTAGCAAGGAAAGTCACTGCAGCTGCTAGACCAAGCTGGGGGATAAAGCCCCTCACTAATTGTTTTCCAGTGCATTTGTTGAGACGTTGTGGAAGGACAAAAATATTCAACAGAGTGTCCTGGAATGGAAAGCCAAGTTCTGGTCTACATTCTGCTAACTGGTATGGGACTTGGGGAAAATCACTTAACCTTCTAGAATCTTAACTTCCTACCTTAAAAATGAGTATTTTAATATGTGCCCAACTTTTCTAATCCCCAAACTTATGGTCTCTTTTCTGTATTCTAATTCCACGAAGGGAGCAATTACCATTTAGTCACTCAAGCTAAATACCTAGGGGTTGGGCTAGATTCTTTCCTTCATATCTTTGATCATCTAAGACCTCACTGCTTCATCTAATGGTCTTCTGCAATTCTAAAGTCTAGTGTCTTCCCCCTCCTTCCTGCACATAGACCATAAAAATGTTATTTCTGAAGTACAGATCTGACCACTTCACTTTCTTTTAGAATCACTTTTTTTTCCAATTTCCCACCTTTCAAAGGATAAGGGCTGGAATGCTTAGGCTTTCCAAGTCTACTATCATTCTAGCCTCATATATTTGTTCAAACACATAACCAACACTTTAATAACAAATACACCTTATTATCTTGTACTTCCATGCCTCTGCACAATGTTTCCTTTATCTAGAACACTTTTTCTTTCCCTGCTCATAAAACATTAGCACAAGTCTCATCTCTCTTGTGAGGCACTCCAGCCAGGTACACACTATTAGTCTTTCTTCTTTTCTCAGAATCCCAATAGCACTTATCAGATTGTCCCAAAATTGCATATGTACCTGTCCCAGATGACAGTGTAGTTCATGTGAATAAAATTTTAACTTAGCATCCATAAGTGCCCATGCCTAGTAGAATCTGGCACAGAGAAGGTATCAGTAAGTGTTTCATTGAAAGAATAAAAGAAGTAAGGGCCCTACTGAAATAACTGATGTAAAAGTGCATAGTTTAGGTAAAAGTGCTATAGGATCATGAAGAAAGATGGTTACTATTATTTTTAGAGTCAGAAAACCCCAAACAGAGAAAGAAAAAAGGCATGAGAAATTACGGTGGCCTTTAAAAGGACCCTGAGATGAAAAATGACAGGACAAGAGGGCAATTCTCCATAGCACACACCTCTACAGTTGACCAAGCAGCAGCCAGCAGGCAGAGGCCAAAATAAAAGCAGCAAGAAGGGAAGAAAGAAAGAGAAGAAAGATAGCTAATACCCCAAGCTCTCTGAATGGCCAGGCATCACAGCGGTGCTACCAGAAGGGGACGGGTCAGGGTAGGGATCCATCTGGAGGAGATAGGAACTGCTGTGGTGGTAATAAACAGGGCAGACATGGACGGTGGTAGTGGTGGTTGTGGTAGTGGTGATGGTGGTGGTGGTGGTAGTGGAGGTGGTGGTGGTGGTGGTGGAAGAAGAGCAGGAAGAAGCAGAGGCAGATGGAGGGCTGGTCCCATAGCCTTCAGAACTGAAAGACTGTCCAGATGAAAGACTGCGCATTCGCCGCAGTGACACCCGGCTTGTCAAGAAGTGGCCAGCCTCGCCCTCTACCAACCTCTGAGATCCCAGGCCATGCTGTGGCTCCGTCAGGCGCTGCCGGACACTGCTTTGCAGACTTGGGGCTGTAAGAATGAAAAAAAAAAAAAGAGGAAGAGTCAGCCCACTTTGGATGGCTGGTAAGCAGGTGCCCATAGACAAGAGTCTACTGGAAACCATTCTGGGCTTTTTGACACCCAATCTGGTAAATGGGGCACCACCTCCCAGAAACCTCCCACCAGAGGTCCTAAAAGGATGGGAAATTGAAGATGAGGTGCCCAGGTCAGTTTTAGTGGCAACTCCAATGGAGGGAGACCTAAGGAAGTGGCAAGGCAGTTAGTGGGAGGACACAGGCAGGGCAGGGGAGAATGAGGGCCTAGGACAAGGTCCGGGAGAGCATTAAGAACCAGCCTTTTCAGAAAGCCAAACTCTGGAAATAATTCACAATTTAGATAAGGAAATATACAAAAACATGTTCATCAGGTCATTATTAATAATTGTTTGAAAGTAAATATATAGGTGGGACAATGGGAAAAATGATAATATATCCACTTTGTAGAAGACAATAGAGATGAAAAGTTATGCTTGTAGATTTTGAAAAACATAAAAAGCCTGTTAAAATGCTCAGGGAAAAAGATACAGATTATATTAGCAATCCTTGAGTATCAGATTATAAAACAAGAGTTTGAAAGCAGGTCTTCCACTTCTAAGCTACGGCTTTAATCAACTGAAATCTTCATCTTAATTCATAATTTGAAAAATCCCACAGAGCTGTTATGGGAATCCAAGATAATATCCTTAAGGTACCTGTCACAGGTCATGGCACTAATAAATAGTGGTTTTCATTGTCTTCACTACATTAAGAAATTTATCACAGACAAAGATTGAAATAAGAGGTGCTCAACTGAAGTGTGACTATGGATGCTTTTTATATTTTTTTTACTCCCCAGTTTCCTCTAATAAGCATATAAATAATAACGATCCAGTTCTTAGATCAGAACTGCAAATGAGGCTTTTAGCCTGGAGAAGGGGTAGCTGACACCAGGTACCCCTTAAGAATGTGCCAGATAGACCCCTTAGGCTCTATCTAGGCTCCAGCTAAAAAGAAGTGCAGACCTTTGTCTCTTTTCTTCTCCCATGATAGATGGACCATTCTGCTTTCCTCCTTAAATATGTAATGAAGGCCCAGGTTACAAGGGAAGATAGAATCCTTACAAAGGCTACCAGGGATAAAGTATGTTCCATATTAAAAAGAGTTGGGAGGCAGGGCTTCTACATCTGGTGGAGAGGAAGTTCATAATAGGTAGTGAATAAGGAGAAAAGAAGGAGAAACATAAGCCAGACATGGTGGCACACACCCATAATCCCAGTACTTGGGATGCTGAGGCAGGAGGATCAGTGCGAGTTCGAGACCAGCTGGGGTTACAAAAGTGAGCTCAAGGTCAGCCTGAACTACATAACGAGACTCTGTCTCAAAAAGGCAAAAAAAAAAAAAAAAAAAAAAAAAAAAAAAAAAAAAAAAAAAAAAAAAAAAAAAAAAAAAAAAAAAAAAAAAAAAAAAGGATAAACATTAAGAAAAGAAAGGAAAGGGTTGACCTTTCCTTTTCCCTCTCAAAAGCTAGAAGAAGGCCACCAGGACACTTGCACAGCTGATGAACAGGCTGATTCTTCTCACCCGGAACCCCTCCTTGCAGTTAGTAGGGCCAGTGCTGAGGATATCAAGGGACTATGAGACAGGCAGGAGAAGGCACCCAGGGGGTAGCAGTGTTGGTTTAGTCCCAAAAGTTGGAAAAACAAAAGCCCCAGAGGGGCTCCTCAAACCCGGGTATTTCCAGAGGGACTGATCATCCGAGCCGGCGGATGTAGAGCAGAGAGAGCGGTCACTGAACCTACGCCCCATCAGCCAGGCAGCATCTAGGGTCAACAGCCAGGCCAAAAGGAGAAGAGAATCTCATTTATGGAGGGCTTTAGCCTACCCATCAATGGGATCTAGGAAAGGCAGAGGATGGGTTGGTATCTCCAAACTAACCAAGGTCCCTCCCAACCTGCAGAACACAAACTCTTAAATCAGTGAGTCAGGATCCAGCTCTATGTGTGAGTGATCCAAACCTTATTAGGCCATGACTAAAGACCTAACAAGATATAGATCAGGGAAATAAAGAGGACTGGCCAAGGATAAAGTATCACTGGAGAATTCATAAAATAAATTTTTCTGGAGTCAGTGACAGACACATCTATAATCCCAGCACTCCAGAGGCTGAGGCAGGAAGATCACTGTGAGTTCAAGGCCATCCTGAAATGAATAGTGAACTCCTGCCTCAAAACAGACCCCTCCCCCTCAAAAAAAAAGAAGAAGAAAAAGAAGAATCTGGTCTCCTGCAGTAAACTGCCCCAGCTTTCTGCCATCCATTCTGCTCTGAAGGAATATGGGCCTAAGATAATACCTTATTACAAGACCTGTTCCATTGACCTAAAATAACCTCTCATCCAAAAAAAAATCAACTGTGGGCCAGTAAAAAGAAAATCCCCTCACTTACTAAAGAATTTCCACAGAGCCTATAATCCCAGATACTTGAGAGGCAAGTCAGAAGGATCGCAAATTTAAGACTAACATGGGCAAATTAGTGAGACCTTCTTTCAAAAAATAAAAAAGGCTGGGGAAGTAGCTCAGTGATAGAGTGCTCCTGAGTCTGATTCTCAGTGCCAAAATAAAGAAAAGAAAAACGTATTTATTTCCCACCCAGTGTTGCTCTTTCAGCCTTGTTCTACTCTGCTCTCATCACTTGCAGGGGACAGAAGGGAGGGGGTAGACCTAGGACAGGGGATGGGGAGGTACAGAAGCTCAGGTGGAGAGACAGACATGCTTGTGCAGGAGTTCCCTCCTGGGCAAGGATGCCTTCCAGCTTGGAGTCTTTGGGACTACAGCATTCAGAGGGACTGTTGCTACATGGGGCCTTAAACAAAAAGGAGAGAGAATGAGAGACATCAGTCTATTCAACCATTTTAGCAATTAAGAATAAGGGACATAAAATTAAAATAAATAAATTCAACAAATAATCAAAATGAATGATATTTTTATATTGTAGATCAAAATCTCTACAGGTAATTATTTTTTATAAAGTAGATAGTAAGGGGAAGATAACTGGAAAGAAGGAGTAAAAGGAGACACATTTAACATAATGGACCACAAGGACAGAGCTTATAGCAAGGAAGACCCATAAAAAGGACAACTATAAAAAGATAGCCTGTTGTGAATTGTGCTTTATTAACCAAGGTCATGAAATGAACCATTTTCCTGGTTCTCTGCCCCTTGCGATGTTTAAGCCCTGGAGAGGCCACACACTTCTCAACTTGTGGATGAAAGGCTCCTTCCCTGTCTCCCCACCAAAAAGGGCACCTACACTGCATGGACAAGGGTGATACAATCTCCTCATCCATGTCATCCACATCGTCAGTCATGATGAAGTGGGCAGGGTTGGGGCGTGTGCTGCCCATCCAACTGGGGTCTATGTTGAGGGCAGTCACCAGTGAGTGGATGCCAGGGTTGTTGACAATCTGGAAGCCACAGAGGATCTCAATCTGCTGCCAGCGGTGCAGGCGTTCCCTCAGAGCTGCTGTCACCTCACTTAGTGCTTGCCTGAAAACAAATGAAGAGAACTGCAGGCATAAACTGGGTAGGAGACCTACCCAGGGAAGAAGTTGGGAGATGTGAGTGAACAGAAAGCATAATAAACTCAAACTTCAGATCAAGGTGGGAGCTGGATAAGGTGGAGCAGGAGATCAGAGCTGTTATTCCACCAGTAAGAAAATGGAATTGGAGTTGGAGGTCCCATACACCTTCAAATTCTAAGGATGGTATCGATTTTGCCAGAATTGGTAAGTGATGTTACTTACTTAGCCTGGGGAGATAGCTCCGTGGCACAAGTGCTTGCCTGGTAAGTGCAAGGTCATGAGTTTGAACCCCAGTTCCATAAGAAAAAAAAAAAAAAAAAAACACGGCGGCTACTTACTTGGCCGTTAGAATTTTATGATCCACATCATCCAGGGAAGAGCTATGGGCCACATGGAAGGTACCAAAGAGTGTGTTTCTCTTCTTTTTTATTTTCTCAGCCTGCAAAGATGAGGCCCCCAGCTTAAAAAGAGCAGGGATTAGAGGTTGGAAGAAATGAGAAAGGCCTTCCTGTGGTTGGAACCCTCTCCTCCTAGCACAACCTAAGCTGTATGAGAAGGAAGAAAAACAAGGAAAAGAAAAGGGAAGGGGAGAGGAAAGGAAGGGAAAAGAGAAAACAAGAGAAGCAAAAGGTTCCCCTGTCATCCCCTAGCCCCAGGAAGACCTATGTCCCCATGCAGCATAGGGCTGGCAGAGCTTTTCCTCTACCTGCTTCCACTTGCTTCATCTTTCCCAAAAGACAGGAGGGAGTACCCCAACACCCTCATTCCCTCCTCCAGAAGTTTGAGGACATTATCAGGAGCTGTACATTAGAAAAAAAGGACCCACCACAGGACATCTCTTTGTCCAAAAGGAGGGGCAGCACAAGGCAAAAAGAGGAAGAAAGGCAAGTAAATGGGAAGAGGTAAGGGAGGGAAGAGAGAAGAAGGAGGGCCACAGGAGGGCAGGTCTCACCCCCTCTTTGGCCACCAACAGCTGCTTCTCAGCATTCTGTTTCTTGATGTTGTAGTACTGCACCTCCACCTCATGCGTCAGCTGCAGCCACTTCTGCAGGGCCTCTGGAGCATACCATGAGCTGTGTGATTCCAGCTCCTTCTCTGCTTTCCTCAAGGCCTCCCGAACCTGTGTAGCCAAGAGGATGTGACTCTGCTTACCAATTCTAGGATCTTTTCCAACACCTCTGTGTGATGCTTCAGAATTCAGAGCTCTTAACTGCTTTAAAACTCAGGAGGGTGAAAGGGAAGGATTATTCTCTGTATTTTATATATAAGCACGGAAGCTCAGGGAAGGAAAGTAGCTCACCCAAGGTCAAGTGTCAACTAGAACTCAACTGAGAGGGTTTTGCTATAAGGCACTCTTTCTATCACATTCCCTGACTGTCCTGGTCATACAGCCAGAAATCTTCCCTGATCTCTTCAGAAACACACCAGCTAGTGAATCATCTTACTGAGAATTTGCATGGGCCACAGAATATTAAAGAAAAGGCCTTTGGTTGGAAATATAGTTGTTGCTCCTGAACTTGCTGTGTGATCCTGTACTTCCTATAGCAGATCTTAATTCAGTGTGGACTAGGATTTTCTCCCTAATCATCCAAACCATCAGTAAACCATGAGTGTCTAGTTAACACTTGCCAAACAAGCCTTGAAGACAATGCCTACTTTCGAAACCACTGGTCTGAATGTCCTCCAAAGTCTCTTCTCCAGCCCACGTAGTGTGTCTACACTACAGGTCAGGTCAGCATTGAAAATTAGTCAGTGAGTACATCCACAGCTAACACAGTCATTCCCAACAGAGTCCAAGAAAGGAAAAAGGACTAATGCATAAGCAGAAATTCCTGATACTCTCTGTGAGGAACATGAGGAACAGAGTGAAGCAGATAGTCATGAAGCACTCAAGTGTGAAAGAGCTAAAAGTACAAAGACATTTTTGGTCTTGGTTTTGGTATTAAGATAGGGCCTCACGATGCAGTGCAAGCTGCCTTGAACTTGCTTATATAGCCCAGATTGGCTTCAAACTTACAGGAATCTTCCTGCCTCAGCCTCCAGAGTACTTGGATTATAGACATCAGACAGACATTATGAACACTGGATTCCTTGCTTTCTCATCCAGGCTACTAGGATAAGTGATCCTTACTGTCCCCATCTGAGTGCTAAATCAGCTGATCAGAATCCCAGAGAACAAGGGCTGAAAGCAATCTCACTATCTCCAACTGTGACCACTGAGGCATGTATCCCATAGTATGGCTGAAGCTCTGCACATCTGTGAGTAGACCAGGAGGGCCTTAGCTAAAAACACAAAACCTTTTTTGTTGTTGTTGCTGTTTTGTTTTTTTGAAAGCCAGTGAAAGCACCAATGGTTTAAGTTCTTTGAAAAAGAAACTATTAAGAAACAAACAATAAAATGGCCCACTCCTGGTTTTATAGATTTAAAATAAAGACCAAATAACTTAGAGAGTAATACACCAAATCTGAAAATTTATGATGAACTTCTACATTAGAAGTAGTAAAAGGAATGAGATAAGCTAAGGAGGGAAGAGTGAAAGAAGAGAAAGGGGGAGCAAATAGAAGTTATGATAGTAGGCTGGCCACATAGCTCAGCAGATTAAAGCTCCTGCTCAGGCAGACGGCAAGGGCCTGCCCTGCCAAACCCACTTGCAGGGTGCACTGAGATGGTAATTGAGATTGGGCATGATAGCACATGCCTGTAATCTGATCTGTGTAGTGAGACCCTATAAACTCTGTAGATCCTGTACTAAATACATACATACATGCATACATACATACATACATACATATATAAGTATGATAGTAGGCAGACAAGTTACACAAAGGCTCATCAAAGCCTAGTGTGGTTGTGCAGGTAGGAGGCTCAGGCAGTAGACTGCCTTGAGTTTGAGGTCAGTCTTAACTACATAGTGAGCCCATCTTAAAAAAAACAAAAAGGCGCACCAGGCTTAAAATCTAATGAAAGAATCAATTACAAAACAGGAAATTGGAAAGATCAGAGACAGAGAGACAGAGAGACAGAGACAGGCATGTCTTGCCACACATAAGTAACAAATGTCTGAAGGAAAAGAAAGGAATAGGGGAGAAAGTCAGAGTCCACTACTGCTATTCTTTTACTCTGTGCTTGTAGTGCTGAAACCTTATCACACACCGGAATCACTTGGGAGCTTTAGTTTTTATACAACATTGTTTTTTATTGATAAAATTAGAATTATCGGGGTGGGGGGGGGGAGGCACTTGCAGGTTAGCTCAATTGTCTAAGCACCTGCTTGGGCAAACCCAGTCAGGCACAGGGGACCGTGGTTCAATCCTCACCTCACATGCATTACCAGACCTGCTCTTAAGGCAGCCTGAGCCAGACAAAAAAAAAAAGCAAGAAAGAAAAAAAAGGAGAAAAAAAAAAAGCAAAAAAAGAATTATCACACATGGGAAAGTTTTAAAATACTGGTATCTCAGAAATTCTGATTTCACTAACTTGAATACTGACTAGAGCATCAAAAGTGTTTATTTTTCATTTTTTCTTTTTTCACAAAAGCTTTTTAAAAGCTCAAGTCACACCCAGGTGAGATGGTGCAAACCTGTAATGCTAATACTTGTTAGGTGGAGGTAGGAGGATCACTGGGGAGGTTGAGGCCCATCTAGGCTACATAGCAAGTTCAAGGACAGTCTGAATTACATTGTGAAACCCTGTCTCAAAACAAAACAAAAACAAACATCTCATAAGTCATTCATTCTATTATGAATATAATACAGCACATAACCACTGATACACATTTTGAAATATATGACTTTTGTATGACTTCTGGTTCCCAGTAGGAAGCCACTAGTAGGTCACGGTATAGGCATAATTCTTTCCATTTTATTTTATTTTATTTTATTTTATTTTATTTTATTTTAGGGAAGGGTTTGCAGAGTGTTCAGGGTCTCACTACTAGATGAGACTCATAGTGATGTGCCTGTTTACAGCCTCCCAAGAGCGGGGATTACAGGCACGTGCCACCACAGCAGGACCCAAGGATCTAAGCCCCAACCTGCTTGCAGGTACTTTAATCAATTGAGCTATTTGGCCGGCCTTAGGCATAATTTTTTTTTTTTGTCTTTTTTTTTTTTTTGAGACAGGGTTTCACTCTGCAGTTCAGGCTGGCTGTAAGCTCAATTTTTGTAGCCCAGGCTGGTCTCAAACTTGCACCAATCCTCCTGCCTCAGCCTACTGAGTGCTGGGATTACAGGCATGCGCCACCACACCTGGCCCACTAGGCATAATTCTGAGCCAACACAATAGCTGCAAAAGTTGTATAAATTGCTGGGCATGGTGATGCATGCCTGTAATCCAAGCATTTGGAAGGCTGAGGCAGGAGGACTGCCATGAGTTCGTGGCCAGCCTGGCCTACATAGTGAGTTAAAGGCAAGCCAGAACTACCCAGTAAGACTCTATCTCAAAAAAAAAAAAAAGAAAAAGTAATGTAAATTATGAAAGTTGGGGGGCAGGGGAGATAGCTCAGGGGCACAAGTGCCTGCCTGGCAAGTGCAAGGTCCTGAGTTCAATCCCGCAAGAAAAAGAAAGAAAGTTGGAGTTGGACATGATGGCACACAGCTATAATCCCAGCACTCAGGAGGCTGAGATAGGTGAGTTCAAAACCAGCACGTGCTACGAAGTGAGCTGAAGGACAGCCTGAACTACCTAGTGAGACCCTGTCTCAACAAAAATGTAAGTTGGATTTTGAAATAATCAAGAGAGCTGTGGACACAATTAAGACTAGGGCTGCAGCTCTGTAAGTAGGAGTTATACCTTCCTAGGTATCTCTTTCGAAGACTTTCCAAAGAACTTGTGAGGTCAAACCTATTTTTTGTTTTTTTGGAGGAGGGGGTCTTTTTGAAACAGGGTCTCACTATAAGGTTCAAGCTGGCCTTGAGCTCACTTTGTAGCTCATACTGATCTCAAACTTGCAACGATCTTTCTACCTCAGCCTCCTCAGTGCTGGGATTATAGGTGTGTGCAACCGTGCCTGGCCAAAATCTATTTTTATAATAATATAAGACATTACCCTTTTTTTTAGCATCTTTTA
>PVKN010009582.1:0-23576 GCA_004027915.1 Capromys pilorides
AAGTAATCAAAAGGACAAAAAGCAGAGGAAATTATATGTGATACTAGAAAAAGAACCCCTTTTAATCTTCTGGTGTATCTCCTTGCAGGGTATTTCATGTACACATTTGTCTATTTGTTTCTCTGTTGTGCAGAAAGACACTAATGGTGAATGTGATATTCATACTCCACTTTTTTTTATGTGCCTTTGTACCATGTGCATGTTCATGAGTTCTTAATAAGTTTCACATCATGATTTTTAAATGGTTTAATAGGAGTCTGTTGTAATAATCATGTGTACTATAATTTATTTGACATGTACTAGTTAAATTGTTTCTAATTTTTAATTATGAAAATATCATTATAATGGACTTACGGAGTCATTGCATATGAATAACTTTAATCCTTTTAACTAATTTGGTTGTTTTATTTTGTTTGGCCTTTTGGTACCAGAAATCAAACTCAGGACCTTGTGCTTGCCAGGCAGGCACTGTGCCGCTGAGTTATATCCCTGGCCCCTAAACCTTTTCATTAATATTCCTAGTTTGTTTCACAGAAAGTTTATCAAATCACCCATGGGCCATAGTTGACAAGAATTATTTTTAGCACATTTAAATTTTTCATGCCATAATTATATTGTCTTTATAATTTTTTCAATTTTTATTTTACATATTTTTCAGGCTCTGTCATGAACCACACACTAATTTAGAATTTTTAGATCTTTTTAGGAGATCAAAATATGTATTGTCATGAAGTGTCTTCCTTTATTTCCAAAAAAGTTTCCTCTTTATCTTATCTGTACTACGCCAGCTCTGGTTTGGGTTAGTGTTGGAGTTCTTTTCATACTTTCATTTTTCCTTTTCTATTCTTGCATTTAAAGTGTATTCCTTAGCAACTATATAGATATGAATTGTTGAGGGTTTCTTTTTTTGAGGGTTTTTTTAGTCCGGTTAAAATCTTTATTTTTAAGAACTCTAGTATTTAATTCATTTACTTAATGTATTTACTATAACTCAGTACTTGCCAGCTTACTATTTATTTTCTATTTGCCCCAACTGATTCACATTTTCTTTTCTCTCCTTTCTTGCTTTCTTTCTGGATTGATTTATTTTTTAAATATAGACCAGAAATCAAACTCAGGACCTTTCCCTTGCCCGGCAGGTGCTTGTGCTGCTGAGCTATACATCCCTTGCCCCTGGATTGATTTTTTTAAAATTCCGTATTTCCCTCCCCTGTTTGGCTAGTTTTGCTATTAGTATCATTTTCACAATTGCTGTAGTATGTACCTTTTACCTACTCAAGTTTAGTATTTGTGCCCTTTGCCAGTTTCTAGAGAATTAAAAGCCACAGGTGATTAGCGCATTTGTTCTCTCTCATATTTTACATACGTCTGAAATATCCTTGTCTCTGTATAATGCTAACTTCACAAGATACCACTAATGTTGTTTTTGTTTTTGCAGTTACATTAAATTCATACTTAACTGTATTTATCCTCTCCACTGCTTTTCATTTCTTTCTGCATGGTTTTGGTAGGGTTTTTTTTTGTACTTTAGAGAAGGGTCTACGGGGTGTTCAGAGCCTCAATACTAGATGGGGACTCAGTGATCCGCCTGTTTACAGCCTCCCAAGAACTGAGATTGCGGGCACACGCCACCACACCCAGTCCCAGTTGCTGTCTCTGCTTGCCCCAGGGACAGGGCCGGCATGGCAGGCCCTGGGATTGAACCACCAGCCCCTATGTCTGCTTACAGGCACTTTAATCTGCTGAGCTATTTGACTGACCCTCTGCATGATTTTGGACCCACCTAAAATCATTTCTGTTCTCTTTCCCTCCCTTCTTCTCCCTCTCTCCCTCATTTCTTCTTTCCCTCCCTTGTGGGTCTCATGCATGCTATGCATCCACTCTACCATAGATCTAGATCTCTAGGCTTTTCTAAATTTTATTTGACACAGAATCTTGCCAGGTTGCCTATGCTGGCTTCAAACTTGTGAACTTCCTACCTTGTCCTCAGGAGTAAAGAGACTGCAGCTGTGTGCCACCACATCTGGGTTGGAATCCTTCTATTTGAAGAACCTCTTATGTTGTTTCCCTTAATGGTGATGAGTAGAAGTCAGCTGTGAGTCCGATTGTTGCTCCATTGAAGATAGTGTTTTTCTGATTGTGTTGAAGCTCTGTGTTTGTTTGGGGATTTTAGCACTTTTACTATACTGTTTCTAAATATTCTTTTTATTTATACTACATCAGTTTCATCATGCTTGCTTGAGGTCTTTCTCTCCCTCCTCCTTCATCTCTTCTACCTCCTTCTCTTCTGCTTTGGAAAAGTCCTTGGCAATTATCTCTCCAAATTTTTCTTCTCCAATGTACTCTCTTTTCTTTCCTCCTATGGATGCCATATGAAATATATATATATATATATATATATATATATATATATGTTTGTGTATATATGCATATATATATCTTTTCATTGTGTCATATATGAATACTTTTCCACATTTTCTGTGTATTTCCTGCAAAACTTTTTTGTTTTACTGATCTTCCTTCAGCTATGTCTAATTATTAAGTCTATTTACTTAAGTCTCAATTTCAGACAATGTATTGTTCATTTCTAGAATTTTTATTTCTTGGTATTTTTGAAACAGGCTTTCACTGTGCAGTGCAGGCTGGACTTAAATTCACTTTGTAGCCCAGGCTGGCCTCAAACTCACAGTGATCTTGCCTCAACCTCCTGAGTGCTGGGATTACAGGTGTACACCACCATGCCAGGCTAGGATTTATATTTTATATTTATCATGTATAGTTCTTTAAGTTTTCTGATTTTTAATTTAACTGTTTAAACATAGTGATGTTATCTTAAGGTTCATATTTAAAAATTCCAATAACTCTTGACTCCTGACAGCTGAAGTCTCTATGCTGTTGGTGTAGATTTTCCTAACTACCGTAATGTGAATCTTTACATTTTTTTGTCTCACATCTTTAGTTTAATGATGAGAAAAAACTGATGAACTTTCATCAAAATCTTCAGGATATCACAGAAGACCAGCTAAGTTTGGCCTCAATCCACTATATGCGGTCTCACTACCAGGAAGCAATTGATATATATAAGCGAATATTGCTAGATAACAGGTCTGTGCTTTTTTAATGTCTACTCCAAATCTCTTTCATATTGTTAGTTTCTTTTGGACTTAAGTTTCCCTGGGTTTCATATCACCATGCATTCAAATCTATTTAGTAGATAATCTGGTGGAATTAAGAATCTGCTAGAGATTATGTAGATCAGGCCTCCTCTGCCTTCTTGATTATCACCCTTCTAATGAGCCTTTTTAGTGTTATTGTCTCTCAGTTGCCTGCCTATCTATCTGTAAATACATTGTGTATGTCTACACAGTATGTGTATATCTGTGATTTATTCACAAAACGAGTATGATTTCCTGACCACCCCACAGGAACCAGCTTTTGCCCCATGGGAGCAGTATGGCCCCTGCAGAAAATGTGTGCTCTAGGTACATCAGCTTCAGTGATACAGTTACATTGTAGGCAACTTGCTGGCATACTTATAAGGAAAGCATTTTGAAGCGTTAACATGGGAGGGCTGGCAAGATAGCACAGTGGTCCAAAGCACCTACTTAGGCAAGCTTAGGCAGGCACAAGGGACTGCAGTTTGGTCCCCAGCACCACAGGCCATGCCAGCCCCACTCTTAGGGCAGGCTGAACTGGCCAAAAAAAAAAAGAAGAATTAACATAGGGTTAGTGAGATAGCTCAGCAGACTAAGCACCTTCTTAGGCAAGTGCAGGGACGGGGGTTCAATCCCCAGTACTGCATGCCATGCCGGCCCTGCCACTGGGCACGCTGAGCTAGTGACCAAGTCTGAACCTGGTGATGCATGCCTGTAATCCCAGTGCTGGGGAGGCTGAAAACACTGCCAGACTACTACCATTCCCACTTGTGTTCACCATGCCCACCTCCCATGTCTCTGTCCTGTGTGGGGTGGGCCTCATGGCGATGCTCAACTACAGCGTGTGTGAGATTTTCAGTATGAACTTTCCCTTGCTTCACTAATTTTCATCTCTTACTGTACTTATATGAATTTTAAAATGTGAAAAGATTAATGTGTACTGATTATATCTTCTTTCTTCTTAAGACAAATTCTTTTGTCATTGCTTTGTTTCTTTTAAGGCAAGGTCTTGCTATGTAGTTCAGGCTGGCTTTGAACTCACTGTGCAGCCATGCTGGCCTCAGACTTGCAGTGGTCATCCTGTTTCAGCTTCCCAAATGCAGGGATTACAGGTGTGCGCTACCATGTGTGGCTCATGAGATAAATTCTCGACTTTTCCACTTTGCCTTGTCTAATTGAGCTTTGCAGCTTGACATTTTTGTGAATGTTTTAAACATGTAACTCTTAATTCTTTCCCTCATAGAGAATACCTTGCCCTCAATGTCTATGTGGCCCTCTGTTACTACAAGCTCGATTACTATGATGTGTCTCAAGAAGTGCTGGCTGTCTATCTCCAGCAAATTCCTGACAGCACCATCGCGCTTAACCTGAAGGCCTGTAATCATTTTCGCCTTTATAATGGCAAAGCAGCTGAGGTAATGATGTTTCTAACTGACTTAATTCAATGTGAAATCCTTTATACTTTCCAAGTTATTTATCAAGTTCTTTCATCTGTAACTCTCATGTAACATCCCTTGATCATTGACACTATGATTCTATAAGAATCTAACTGCGTTAATATTTTTATCAGATATTCTAAAAGTAATTTGACTTCTTAATTTTCTATGTTGTATCTTACATAATATGGATGATTTTTATTCCAAAGATTGCAATTTGTTTGAATTTTTGCATGAAATTCATATATGTTACCTAGAAAAATTCAAGAAATGAGACTTTGAAGGGAAAAATTTTATGAAAATTATTATGTGTGATTACGAAAACGGAACCCTTGGTATAAAAGGATTAACCAGATCCTCATGTTAACTTAAATATGTTTAAACCCAAATGCTTCAGGTCCTTCCCCTAAAACATGCTGGTGGCTTTGTGGCTGGATGCCTATAACATATCCCAGCAAGCGTGTCACACACCGGGATATCTGTCACTGTCCTCTCCCTCTCCACATAGTTGCTCTATGGTTCCTATCATTTATACACCTCAGATACCTCTCTCAGCAGCTCCTCCTCTCCTTTGCTGCTGCTCTAGTCCAGCAATTCTTTGCTTCTTTGTGTGTGTGCGTGTGTGTGTGTGTGTGTGTGTGTGTGTGTGTGTTTAGTATAAGGTCTACACGGTCTCACTACACAGATCTGACTCATAGTGGTCCTCCTATTTTCAGCCTCCTCTCAAGTGCTGGGATTACAGGTGCACACCCCCACGCCCAGTCTGACAATCCTATTCTTAAAGGCTGTCATTTTTAATATTTGTTAAATAAAATATAATTTTAATAACATGTTATTTAAGATATATATACTACATATGTACATATCAGTAGATAAAACAGTTCTGTGTCTATATATAACTGCATGAATATAAGTAGGTATATTAGGAGTATGCTGAGTTTTACTTTCTTATTTTATTTCTTTGTGGTACCAGGGATTGAACTCAGGACTTTGCGCTTGCCAGGCAAGTGCTTATTCTACTGAGGTATCTCCCTGGCCCAATAGGTGTATTAATGTTATCTCTATGAGAGGGAAGTATTTGAGAAGTACGTTTATGGCTGTTACTTTAGTTTATGTTAACCCCATCCAATTTAAGTGGTTCATTTTTGGTGGGGTTTTGTTTTGTTTCTATAGGATCTACAGGGTATAGAGGGTCTCACTAGTAGATCAGATTCACAATGCTCCTCCTGTTCTCAGCCTCCCAAGCCCTGGGGTTACAGATGCATGTGCCACCACACCCAGTCTCAATCGATGACTCTGTGCGTCCCCAGAGGCAAGGCCAGCACTTGTCAGGCCTGGGATTGAACTCAGGCCTCTGCTCTCTGCCTAAGAGGTGCTTTAGTCTGCTGAGCGATCTGGCTGGCTTAAGTGTAAAATTTTTAACCTAAGTCAAAATTAAAAATCCTATCCCTACCCAAAAAATAGGTCCAGTTAGTATCATGCTACCCTTGAGTAGGGGTGGGCAAAAAGGAAACTTTCAAGGTAGGAAATTAGCTATATAAAAAGCAAAATTTATTAAGAAAATATAATAGCAAGGAGCACTGTGACCAAACTTTATGCAGACTGGACATTCAACTGCTGAGTACAGTAGCATTTCATAGTAGCAAAGGGAGAGTATAGGGTAGAAAACATGTAATTCAGCCTCTGCTCAGATTCACATTTCGAGACCTAAAGACATAGAGGTGGTCAGATATGGCAAAAAAAAAAAAAAAAAAAAAAAAAAAAAATGCCTGTTGGTTCAATTAGTTGACTACAATTAAGTAGTCCATATATAGGCTGTCTAAATGCCCTCCTGAGATAATGGTCATTTCAACTGATGCCCGGGGTCTACCTAACTGGCTGGTATTTCTAGCACCAATAGCTGATATAGACTGGGTGCAGTTTGCTCTCTTCACTATTTCACATTTTGGGTAAGGCCAAATAAAATAAGTATATTCTCTTGTTCCTACCTGGACTTGATCACGGGGACTTGCCATATTCATGTAGGGTCCAGTCTGCTACATGCTTCCGTTTCATTTGCTCGTCCCCTAGTTGTCCACAGTCTGGTGTAGGAAGTGCACCTAATTAATATTCCATGGATCTACAGCCGTCCAGGTCAGGACTGCTCCTCCCGACCCCCAAAGGTGTCTTTTTAGTTTACATATTGATTTTATAATGTACTCCAGGTATAGATGACTATGTCAAAGTTACCATAAGCTTTTTATTTTTGGTCACAATAGGATACAAGTATGATGATAATCTTATTAAAGCGCTGAAAACCAAGTACTCTAGGAACTTGTGAAGGGGAGTCTGTGTTATGTGAGTCTCCAATAAATAGTATAGAATTCCGTTCTTCTTAGTAAGTATGAAATAATGTAGTGTTCAATTTTTTTTAAATCTGTGGTGCTGCATTACTAGTTTTTTTGGGAGGGGGCTGGTTTTTTAAGATAAGGTCTCACTATGCATCCTTGCCAGCATTTGTTATTTGATTTCTTGAAGGGGACTTGTGGCTTAGCTCAGTTGTTTAAGCTCCTGCTTAAATAAACCCAGTCAGATGCAGGGGACCACGATTCTATCCCCAGCTCCATCTGCCATTCCAGACCCACCCTTGAGGCAGCCTCAGCCAACCCCCCCAAAAAATTCCTTCTTTATGATATCCATTCTTTCTGGGGTGAGGTGGAATCTCAGTGTGGTTTTACTTTGCATTTCTCTAGTGGACAGAGATGTTCAACATTTTTTCATGAATTTCTTGCCCATTGTCTTCTAAGAAATGTGTCTCATTTCAGCTGCCCATTTTTTACACATATGAAACAATCCTTGCATCCTTGGGATGAAGCCTACTTAGTCATGATGTTTTTGATGTATGTTTTGATGGTGTATGATCTTCTTGATGATTTATTGCATTCTGTTTGCCAGTACTGTATACTGTTGAGGATTTTTGCATCAGTGTCCATTAAAAAGATTGGTCTGAGGGCTGGCCAAATAACTCAGCAGATTAAAGCACCTGCAAGCAGGCATAGGAGCGAGGGTTTGATCCCTGGGCCTGCCATGCCAGCCCCACCCCTGGGGCACGCTGAAACAGCAATTGATACCGGGCGTGGTTGTGCATGCCTGTAATCCAGCTCTTGACAGGGTATAAACGGGTGTATCACTACAAGTCCAAACTAGTGGTGAGACCCTGAACACCCTGTAGACCCTTCCCTTAAAAAATAAAGATTGGCCTGTAGTTCTCTTTGGCTGGGTCCTTATCTATTTTGGAATGAAAATAATGATAGCTTCCAGGAATAATTTGGGGAGTACTTTTTTCCACTCAATCTCATAAAAGAGTTTGAGGTGTATTGGCATTTGTTTTTTTCAGGACCGCGGTTCGAACTCATGACCTTGCACTTGCCAGGCAGGCACTTGTGCCACGGAGCTATCTCCCCAGTTCTGGCATTTTTATAGAATTTAGTGGTGAATCTACTAGATTGTGGGCTTTCTTAGATGGCAAGTATAGGGAGCACTTTTTGGTCCTTGTATTGGTCCAGGAAGTTTATATTCGTAATCCCATGGATAAGTATTAGAATCCCATCAAGTTAATTCTAATCTACCACTTCCAGTGCAACGCACAGTAAGAGTAAAGACACTAAGGCATATTTGTAGTTATGGGGAGTCAAGGGGTCCTAAATCCAACCATGGTGATGGCTATCCAGAGCAAAAGTCTTGACCCAGGGCCAAACCTGGGTTTCATTCAGTCATGAAGAAGGAGTGGCTTGAGGATGAATGAGTGAGAATGGCAGGAAATAGGTGAGTGCTGTGAGCTGGGCTGGGCAGGAGGCCTGCA
Source organism: Capromys pilorides (assembly GCA_004027915.1). Taxonomy (NCBI): domain Eukaryota; kingdom Metazoa; phylum Chordata; class Mammalia; order Rodentia; family Capromyidae; genus Capromys; species Capromys pilorides. Next base: position 8,433 of record PVKN010009582.1, read on the forward strand.
TTTACCTCTGCAATATACAGAGAAAGATATGCAGAAAAAGTAATTTGCATTATGCTAATGAGATAGTATCTAGTGTTTTGGGGTCCGGTGCTTCAGCTCTGATGTGTAATCTTTCAAGCCCCAGGAAGTCATAGCCTCTATCTCAAGGCTGGGTCCCAGCCAACAGTGTGGAGCACTGGCTCTTCATCCTGTCTTGACCAGGCTCACATTAAAGAGCAGCAGGTGTGGGTTATCAGGGAAACACGCATGCCATCTTAAAAGACTACCACCAGCACCTCAGCTAGACAGACAAACACGCATTGCTTAAAGCCAACTGAAGGGGTTAGGAAAAATCTCAGGCAGCTCTGTACAGATCAATGCGTGGAAATAGCCAAAATGGAGACAACTGCTCTTCTTTCAAGGAGTGTCATGCAGGTGGTCCTCCAACAGGCAGGGCTTTGTTTTATTATTTGTCTTGTTGAAACAGGGTCTCACTCTGCCCTTCAGGCTGGCTTTGAGCTTGCTTTGTAGCCTAGGCTGGTCTTCAACTCACAGTGATCTTCCTGTCTCAGCTTCTAAGTGCTGGGACTACAGGCATGCACCACCACACTGGAAGTTGGTTAAGTTTTTTTATTGCTGTTTCAGTGTCATTGCTTGTTAATTATTTAGGGTTTTATATCTCTTGCTTCAATTTTGGTAATTCATATGCGTGCATCTAGGAATCTGTATACTTTCTGCGTTCTCCAATTTATTGGAGTATAGTTTGTTGGGAAAATTATTAATAATCTTCTGGATTCCAGTGGAGTCCATTTTAATTTTGCTTTTTCTTTTCTTTAATAAAATTTGTTTATATTTTAAAATTTTATTAGTAGATGTTTATAGTTCATGCTATTTGCAATGGCCTTGGGGAGCATTTACATGTACATATTACATCTTGTTTCTTTTTTAATCCCTGTCCATTCTTTCCTCCTCCCTCCCTTCTCCTCTATTTTCCTAACCCATCTTTTTTTCTTTGTCTTTTTCTATTTTTTTCTTTGGAGGCAAGGTCCTGCTAGGCAGGCCTGTCTATTCTTCAACTCACCATGCGGCCAGGCCGACCTCAAGCCCTGGAAGCTCCTGCCTGAGCCTCCCCAGTGCTAGGATCCCAGGCCTGCACTGCCTCTCGCAGCTCCAGTTACCATTTTTCATTCTTGCTGGTATCATTAATCTCAGCTCATGGTATGGCATGTAATGTTTATATTCATTGAGGTTCTAGAGCCTGTACACCGCGTGTCTGTGTGCTACTTATTTCTCTTTCCCCTCCTCAGACCTCGCCCTTGTTCCCTTGGTCCATTTCCCTATTGTAAGAAATCCATTCTCCTGTCCCTTTCTCTTTTTCCTGTACCAGGAATTGAACTCAGGACCTTGTGCTTGCTGAGCTATATCTCTGGCCCTCCCTTGTCCCCTTCTACTCATCCTTTATTGTTAGTCTCTTCATTTGTACTTTTCCTTGCTCAAATTAGATACAGTATACAGTATTTAAGTTAGTGTATCTGGTTTATTTCACTCAGCATTATATTTTCCAGGTGTAAGCATTTTCCTACAATTAGGTCAAATTTGTCCTGTTTTATAACTGAGTAGTATTCCATTCTATAGTGTATATAGATGCTATATTTTCTTTATCCAGTCTCATCTGTTGATTGGCATAAGGGCTGCTTCCAGGATTTAGCTGTTATGAGCAGGACTACTATAAACATTGGTATGCATGTATTGCTGTGGAATGATGATTTGAGCTCTTTGGGGAAGATACCTGGCAGGGGGATAGCTGAGTCTATAGCTGGAATTTCTCATTTCAGTTCTTGGAGACCTCTCCATCCTGATTTCCATCATGATTTTGCTAGTTCACATTCACAGCAGCAGTGAAGGAGGCTGCTGCTTTTTTTTTCTTTTAACTACAGCCACGCCAGCATTCGTTGTTTGATTTCTTAGTGATTGCCGTTCTTTCCAGATTAAAGTGGAGTCTGCATTGTTTTAATCTACATTTCTCTAATGGCCAGAGATGTTGAACATTTGTACATGTATTTGTTGATCATTTGTATTTCTTCTTCTGTGAAGTTTCTGTTCACTTCCCTTGCCCATGTCTCTTTTGTTTTTTCCTCATTTCTTGACTGGGCCTTTCATTTTAGGGTTTTTTTTTTTTTGGTTGTTGTTATTTTTGAGTCGTCCCAGAGAAACGTATCCTTTGCTTCACACTCACACCTTATTCCTGTCGTTGATTTTTGGCAGAAGGTACTGGGATTTTCTGTTTGTTTGTTTGTTTTCTTTTTGAGGCAGGGTCTCTCTATGCAGTTCAGGCTGGCCTTGAGCTTACTTCGTAGCCCAGGCTGGTCTCCAACCTGCAGCAGTTCTGCCTCGGCATCCCAAGTGCTGGGATTGTAGGCATGTGCCACCGTGCCCGGCTAGAACGTACATGCGAGAGCAATTGTTTTCGTGGATGAACTACATGAAGAGTAAAATCAGATAAAAAATTTGACTCCTTGAAAACTCACTAAATTGCAGCCACTCCCATTGAACCAAGCATTGGAGCATGAATTTTACAAAAACAATATCAATATCCCACTACTTTATAGTGCCCTCTTTTTAGTTATAATAAAAATATTTTCAAATAAAGAAAGGGGTTTGGGTCACATACATGAGTTACGTGTTTTATGTGGGGCCCATGACAGTTCCTTTTCATTCAGGGTGGCCCACATAAGCCGAAAATCATAATTTTCTCCTTTCTCACCTTTTCACTGAAAGACTAATTCTAGGGGTCTTCAGACTTGTGTCCAGTGGTTTTCCAACTTACTGCTTATTATCAGATAAAGCTCAAAATGCTTAGTTGTAGTGGTACCTGCCTATACTCCTAGCACTAGGAGGCTGAAGCAGGAGGGTCGCTGTAAGCTCAAGGCTGGCCTGGGCTACGTAGTGAGTTCAAGGCCAGCCTGAACAGCATAACAAGACCATGTCTGAGGATGCTTAGCTTTAGAAGTCTCACTGTTTATCTGTGAAGTCATGAGGATCAAATGAAACAGTGTATTAAATTCTCTGTAAACTGTAGATCACTGTAAATATTTGCTATGGCAACTATCCACCTGTTATGTTCATAATCCCTCCTCTTTATGTTTCAGGCAGAACTCAAGAGCTTGATGGACAACGCTCCCTCCTCCTTTGAATTTGCTAAAGAACTCATCAGACACAATCTGGTGAATAAGTTTTCTCAGACCTGATTTCAGTCCTCCCGCATTCTGACTCACAGCACCTCAATGGGAAAATGAGTAGGAGATGCCCCAGCAGACATTTCCCATTCCTAGGGAAGGCCTCCTGTGGAGGAGAGAGAATGGTGGTAACGCACCGTCCCCCTTCCTTGGGAAAGTCCTTCTTGGGAAGAACGGACGTCCCACTTGGGAAGAAGCACAGGGCAGTGCACAACCAAGTGTCTGGGTCCTTAGCAAAGATGAAGGAACGTAGCCTGGGAGTTAGAATGAGTGGAGGACACTGTGGTATTTGAAGGATGGCCAAGATCTAGAGGCCTCATTGTAGTCTGGGCCACAGAGCTAGAACAAGAGTGAAGACTGGCGTGCAGGGACTGAACTGGGCAGTAGGCCACAGTGCAGCCCGAGGCCGAGAGGAGAGTGGGTGGGGTCGGTGTGGGGATGGAGGTGGTGGCTGCGGACTGGAAGGCCAGGAGTCCGACTCTGTTCCCGGAGGGCCGGCTGGGCGGAGAAGCTGCTTTCTGCTCTGTGCTCAGGACCCTTGCGGACCTCACCACAGCTGACTTAGCCTCTCTGTGCAGCATGCTGCCTTTTTCTTCCAGTTTCTTTAGCACTGCACGAGCCTGTAAAGAAGGTGATAACTGTGACTGTACTCCCCTCCCCCTCTTGTTTTTCCGCTGTACCTTAGTGTCTTTGCAGTCCTGCATTCTAGGAGTTCTCTCCTGGCCTTATCTCCTGTTGTTCCCGCTCCTTCTCCGTGTCAGGCCTCCACCCTCATTGCTTTATTTGGACTGCTTCTGTGATGGCCTCTGACCTCTAACCTTTTTATTTTTAGTCTGGTTTCTAAATTGAGGCTGAATTGCTGGAGGGTTTTGTTTTGTTTTGTTTTGTTTTGGTTGGGTTTTCTTTTTTTTTGAGACAGGGTCGTGCTGCAGTTCAGACTGGCCTTGAGCTCACTTTGTAGCCAGCTGATCTCAGATTCACAGAATCCTCCTGCGTCAGCCTCACAAGTGCTGAGATTCCTTGTGTGGGCCACATCTGGCTTAGAGGTTGGATTGTTCTATGGAGAATGTGTTAGGAATTTAAACTAGGATAGAGATTAACTTCAGCATAAGGAAATATCTTAAGACCCTCAGCAATTAAGTATGAAAGATTAAAACTGCTAAATTTCTAATAAGTATCGAAAGAATTAAAACAGAGAAAAATATGATTCCAAACAAGCATTTTTATTCAAGTAAGCGGAGGAGACAAGGAAGGGCAGACAAATGGAGGCACCTGACGGCGTGAGGGTATTTATAGCTTTGATTTTACATTTTATTTTTTATCTTTTTAAACTTTATTTATTTATTTATGTTATGGCCGGCTCAGCCTGCCCTGGGGGTGGGGCTGGCGCAACATGTGGTGCCGGGGATCAAACTGCATGGTCCCTGTGGTTGCCTAAGCTTGCCTAAGCAGATGCTTTAGACCACCAAGCTATCTCGCAGGCCCTGATTTTACATTTTAATCACTCGCTTTTGAAACTAACGATGGGCTCCACTCCGATGGAGTCCCAGGTATATGTGTATGGATTTTTACGGGGGAGCAGTAGGGTCTTCCTTTGTCTCCTGGGCTGTCCTCAGGTGATCCTCCTTCCCCAGCCTCTGGAGCTGGCACTGTCTGTGCACACAGCCATACCTACTCCTCTAGGGATTCTAATTTAATGCTTGCGCTGGGACCCACTAGTCACTAGTTTCCTTAAAAGCTTCCTAGGTGGATACGACATACAGCTCCAGGTAAAGAAATGTTCCTTGTGTATGTGCATCGATGGAAGGAGCAAATCCATTAGGAATGGGTGTCAGCTGTGGGAAAAGGGGAGAGAGAGAGAGAGAGAGAGAGAGAGAAGCACCAGTCTGAACATTTCCCTTTTTGCTTTTGTAATGCTAACCTTAAAGCTTTCCTCATAGATGGACACATATAGATACATATTTTTTCTGAAAAATTTTGAGGCAATATGTATAAGTGGTTAAGAATAACAAACTTTGAGCTGGGAGTGACAGCACACGCCTGTAATCCCAACACTCTGGGAGGCTGAGGCAGGAATTTCACAAATTTGAGGTTCCCCCAGGCAATTTAACACCTTAGCAATATCGTATCTCAGAAAAAAAAAATTAAAAGGCTGGAGATATAGCTCAGCTTGAAGGCCCAGGGTGCAGTTCCCAGCACCACATACACGAAATCAGCTTTTGAGTTGGAGTTGAGATCAAATTCAAACTATCATTTCCTAGCTTTGTTACTTCAGAAAAATCACTAACACTGCTGAGTGTCTGTGTTCTCGAGTTATAGAAAAAGGAAAATTAAAGTTCTTTTGTTTTTTTGTTGTGTGTATGTATAAAGATAAAACCCAGGACTTTCATACTGAACTATATCCCCAGTCCTTTTAAAATTCTTCTTTTTTAGGCTAGGTCTCACTAAGTTACCCAGGCTGGGATCAAACTTGTGATCCTTTCATCTCAGATCTTGTGATCCTTTCAGTTTCCTAGAGCACGGGCATTGCAAGTGTGCCTAGCTCCTGCCCTCTGTTATTTTTATGACAGTTCAGTTTGTGTAAGGTGTGTAGCAAATATAGGTTGGGTATCCTTTACTGGAAATGCTTGAGACCAAAAATACTTGAGGTTTTGAGACGTTGGTATTTGCCCAATGACACAGCCTAGGAAAAGACCCAAGGTTACCTCAGTCTTTTTTTTTTTTTTTTGGCGGGACCGGGGTTCAAACTCACGACCTTGCACTTGCCAGGTAGGCACTTGTGCTACTGAGCCCCAAAAGACCCAAGTCTAAACATGAAATTAACTTATGCTTCACACATACTTCTTACATATGACCTGCGAATAATTCACCTGTTCCTAGTAAGTTTACCTTTGGACTGCAGCTTGTCCCATGAAAGCATGTGTGGAATTCCCAGCTGTGAAAACACTTCAGATTTTGGAGCACTTTGGATTTTCAAGTTAGAAATGCACTTAGTAAATGGTGTACTTATTCTTATTGTTGTCTTGTATTAAACAGTCTCAGAACTGCAAGAAGATAGAAAAGTCCTTTGAGGGCTAGCCAGATAGCTCAGTGGACTAAAGGGCCTGCTTAGGCAAAGCTCAAGGGTGTGCTATGCCAGCCCCGCTCTGGGGTCATGCTTAGACCCAAGTGAGACTGGGCTTGGTGGTGCAAGCCTGTAATCCTAGTGCTTGGGAGGCTGAAAGCAGGAGAATCACTATGAGTCTGAGCTATGTTGTGAGACCCTGGAGACTCTGTACTAAATACATTTAAAAAGGAAAAAGAAAAGGCTGGGGAGATAGCTCAGTAGAATAAGTGCTTGCCTGGCAAGTGCAAGGGTCTGAGTTCAATCCCTGGTTCCCAAAAAAAAAGAAAGAAAAGTCCTTTGAATTTGGTTACAATGGCTGATTTGTGGCTAGTGCCTCAGAGAAATGAGGACAAAGGCTCTGAAAGGCAAAAGGCTGTGTGCATCCTACCACAAAGGGGCTTGGGTTTGTTGCGCAGAGCTGAGAATGGAACCCTCATGGAGCTTTTGATGTCTTTATAGAAAAGAATTTTATTCATTGTTGGATACTGTGGTGGATTGCCAGCTGGTGGTCAACTTGTTACGCCAAGCTGAACTGAGCTAGCGTGGTGCTGGGTGTGGGGGGCCCTCTGGGGATTGTTGCCAGCAGCATTAGAGGCAGAACGGGAGAAGCTGTGAGGGAAGCTGTTTGGGAAGCACTTGGAGCTGTTGAAGTGGCTGCTTCTGCTGGGCTGTTCTGCTGGAGGACCTTGTCATACTGGCTTTCCTGATGAACTTGGCTATTCTTATCACTGGAGAAGCTCAGGACCTCATTGTCACTGAGAAAGGCTACAGTTCATTTTGGGGGAGCTCGGGTGCTAATCTTGAGCATCACTTCCTGGCTCTGGAGGGAAAGATGGTGCCCTGCGTGGCCTTGCGGAGATGCTTGTCATGTTGGCTTTCCTGACGGGAACTCAGCTTTTCTCATTGCTGGAGGAGCTCAGGACCTCACTGTTGCTGAGGATGACTGTAGTACTTTTGGGGGAGCTCTGGTGCTTACCTTGAGCGTTGCATCCTGACTCCGGTGCAGACTCCTCACCTGCTAGCACAGATCCTTCGTTCTGCTGGCATAGGCTTTCTAGCTTCCACCACTGACCTGTGGGTCTTCCTAGAACAGATCCATGAATCAGGCCTGCATGAGATGTTGTCCTGGGCTCTGGGCCTCCGGTTGGACTTGTGAGAGGCATTGTTATGAGCGCTAGGTCTTCAGATGGACTCATGCCGGATATTAGGATCCAGGCCCTCAGCTGGATTCTTTGGTCTTTAGTGTATGGACAGATTTCTTGCACTCTTGTATATGAGTCTTTGAGTGACTATAAAATAATCTTGTAAAATGTATCCTGCATTGTATTGCTCCCCTTGCAAAAACCCCAAACCATGATAGATAATTTAAGAGGCTAGAGGTATGCCTAAGAGACACAATACATGCCGTCCTCAAGGCCCTGGTTTTACTACTTAGCAAAATAATAATAATAATAATAATAATAATAATAATAATAATAATAATATTTCCTGCAGTTCTTATGATGAGAAAGTCAAGAATATAGCTCAGCAGCTCAGTATCTTTTTTTTTTTTGCTGTGTCAGAGATTGAACTCAGGACCTTCCACTTGCCAAGCAGGTGCTTATGCCACTGAGCTATATCCTTGGCCCCTACAGCAACACAGTATCTGCTTGGCAAGCACAAGGTCTTGAGTTCAAATCCCACATCTCTCCCCCACCCAAAAAAAAGAAAAAAATGTTTTCAATAAGAATTATGCCTTTATTCTGTTTCTTTCTTTCTTTTGGTTGTTTTGATACAGGGTCTTGCAAAGTAGGCCAGGCTGGTCTTGAACTCACAGCACTCCTCCTGCCTCAGCCTCCCAAGTGTTGGGATTACAGGCATGCTGCTACTACACCCAGATTTATTCTGTTTCTTACGCTTATTATAATTTAGATAAGGGACCCGGGGAGATAGCTCCATGGCACAAGTGCCTGCCTGGCAAGTGCAAGGTCGTGAGTTCAAACCCTGGTCCTGCCAAAAAAAAAAAAAGTATAATTTAGATAAGCTTTTTTTATGTATTTAGTATAGGATCCTCCCACTAAAGATGGGACTTATAGTGATCCTCCTGTTTTCAGCTTCCCAAATGCTGAGGTTACAGGCAGGAGCTACCACAGGCAATCTCAGTCACCACTTCAGTGTGTCCTGGGGCCAGGTCAGCATAGCATGCAGGAATCAAACCCTGGTCCCTGTGCCTGCCTAAGCAGGTGCTTTAGTCCACTGAGCTATCTGGTCAACCCTAGATAAGCTCTTTCAATGAGATCAAGGTCATATCAAGGTACATATGGAGAATATAAAAAATATATTCAACCTTTCAAAAATAACTGGAAGGCCAGAATATAGCTCAGCAGCACAGGGCCCACATGGCAAGTGGAAGGTCCTGAGTTCAATTCTCAGTACCAAAAATAAATAATGGCCCTGAATCAAAAATAACTCGATAATAGCCATATTAGTTAGAATTCTAGAGCTTGTGGTACACAGCAAAGACCAGTCCCTTGCCATGGGGAGTTTCTATTTCTGTGGGTGTAGCAGAAAGAGATGAATGAGGAAATGCAGAGCAAAGTGAAGCAGTGCTCTCGATGAAGTGGCCCGGGCTTGTAATTCCAGCTGCTGGTGAGGCGGAGGCAGGAGGACCACAGGCTTGAGGCCAGCCTGAGCACCTTGTGGAGATCCTATGGTACCAATAAAGAAAAAGTCTGGAGATGGAGCCCACCGGATTCCCAGAGCTATTTAGTTTGCTGTCATGAACCCAGCTCGTGCAGCAGCCCTGCAGACCTTTGCACTAACGAGGTGCACACACTCACCGCGCGGCTTCTCTCCTCAGGTTGTCTTCCGAGGGGGCGAAGGGGCTCTGCAGGTTTTGCCTCCACTGGTGGACGTCATTCCGGAAGCAAGGCTGAACCTGGTGATCTACTACCTGCGTCAGGGTGAGGCGCACTCTCTTAGTCCTGCCATAATGGCCTATTTGGGGTTGGTTAATCTCTGGTTGAACAATTTGCTTCACTTTTAAAATCCATAATATTTACAAAGATGTATTTTCCACAAGTTCAAAGGGCAAGACAGACTTCTCGGTGATTACATGTTGTGCCTTTCTTGGTAGCCTCTTTCCTCTTATGTTCCTACCTCTGTTTCTTTTTTCTTTTGTCCTTTGCTTTCCGCCCATTCTCTTTTTAAATTTTTTTTTAAATTTTTATTTGTGTATGTGGTACAGGGTCTCACTATGCAGCTCAGACCCATAGTGATCCTCCTGTTTCAGCCTCGCCAGGGCTGGGATTCTGGGCATGTATCACCACACCATTTCAGGGCCAGCACAGCATGTGGTGCTGGGGATTGAACTCAGGTCCTTGTGTTTGCCAGGCAGACACTTAGACTGCCAAGTTATCTCCCCAGCCCCTGCTCATTCCCTTTTGATTTTTCCATTGCTTTCTTCCCTTTGTATTTCTTCTTTTTTGTAGCTTCCTCATAAATATAATGTACACCCACATTGTGTGTGTCTGGGTGTGTATATCTGTGTGTGTGTGGCTTTTGAGACCAGGTCTATGTTGCTCAGGCTATCCTTGAACTCACAGTGTAGCCCAGATTGGCCTTGAGCTCCTGGTAATCCTCCTGCCTCAGCCTTCCAATTGCTAGGAGTGTACGCAACATGTCTAGATCATTTTCTTGTCTTTTTTTTTCCTTGTCTTTTATTTTTAGTCACCTTTTTCTGTTGGCTGCAGTGGTCTACCTTTCTGTTTATTTGTATGCCAAACATCCTACAGGAAATGCTATGATTCAAGGAGAATGTGATATTCATTGCTCTCGAGAGAAGGTAAAATCGCTAGCCGCATGCTGAAGGCAGCTTCCTGGCAGCAAGCTGTTTGGGGCTGTGCTGCCAGATTAATAGTGTGGGCCTTTCGTGCGTGTGATGCACCAGCCGGACAGAGTACTCCTTGGTGCGGAAAATGCGCCTATTAAAATAGGAGCATGAACCTGCAATCTTATTTCACAGATCAACAAAAAGACCGGAGCTTTTGTATAAGAATTAGAGAATTCCACTGGCCCCACCCTCAGGCATGCTGAACAGCCACTGATCTGGGTGTCATGGCAAACACACGTGATCCCAGCCCTGGGGAGGCTGAAAACAGGAGGATCACTGAGTCCTGGCTGTGTAGTGAGACCCATACCAGATACATAAAAGTAAATAAATTGAATAACCAGTCTGTATTTTATAAATTAATTTTATTATGAAAAAATTAAAAACATAGAAGCATGTATTATAACACCAAAATATGAACCACACATTCAATAATGCAAGATATTGCTAATATTTTAATTTGCGATCACTTGATTTTATTCAAATCTTGGACTTACGTCATTTCACTCCTATTACTTAATACATCTGCTTTTTAAAATGGTATTTTTTCTTGTCTAAATACAATGCCACTGATATATTACATCTAGCCCATATTCTCAGCTTGTTTGGCTATCTTCACAGCTTATCTGAATTTTCTAAAGATATTGCTTTTTTTTTTGGTCTTTTTGAGACAGTAGTTTAGTGTACAGTTCAGGCTGGTCTTGAACCCACTTCATTGCCCAGCCTGGCCTCAAACTCACAACAATCTGATTGCCTGAGCCTCCCAACTGCTGAGATTACAACTCTGCAACGTTGAACTTGAGGGGCTGGAGAGATAACTCCGTGGCACAAGTGCCTGCCTGGCAAGTGCAAGGTCGTGAGTTTGAACCCTGGTCCCACCAAAAAAAAAACCAAACAAACATTGAACTTGATGGAGAATTACAGGACAGATTGTGTGTGTGTGTGTGTGTGTGTGCGTGCGTGCACGCGTGCGCGTAGCAGTGCTGAGGATCAGACCCATGGCTTTGCGTGTGCTACACAAAGATCTTTACACTGAACTACATTCCCAACTCTATTTTCTGTGGCTACTTGAATACTGAAGGATCTTTGGGGAACCACTTCAGAAGGCTTTGTCAAAATATAGACTACTATAACTTAGTTCTTGTTTCAGATGATGTACAGGAAGCTCATTGCTTAATTGAAGATCTGGAACCTACTACTCCACAGGTACCTGAGCATGTTAGACATGTGCTGTGGGAAGCAGGCATCAGCAAAGGTCCCTGCCTGTTGGATCTCAGGAAGGGCCATCCCTGTGGAGCCAGCCACGCTGTGTGTCAGCCTGTTCGGGGCTCTGATGTGGGAAGATTCCCTCTTACAGTTGGCTCCTCCAAAAGACTAACGTTGGGAAATAAAAAAATCTGTAATTCTGGTGAAATGACCAGGCATATATATTCCTCTCACTGGTAAACTCACTGGTGACTTGTCTTTCTCACCCATTTGAGTTCACCCTTACCGTCATGGCCATGCTATGTGCCTGACACTATGGACCCGGGTACGTGACAGGCATCCCCTATATCCAGGGACAGACCAGGTGAAAGTGTTTCTAGACTCTTTGACATCTCAGCAAGTATTATTTCTCAAGTGTGTTAAAACCTTCACCATCTTTTGAGAATTTACAAATATGATGGATTCAGTTCTGTGGTCACTTGCCTGCCGGAAGTGAAATGAAAGTCTCCTAATTCATCCAAGCCACACACAGAACAGAGAACAGTGACTCAAGAGGTGAAGGACTGAATTGATACAAGGGATGAAGTAGGAAGTTATTGCGTACTCGCATTCCCACTAATGGCTCAGGGGTGCTGTGTTTTCCAGGAGTACATCCTCAAAGGCGTGGTCAACGCAGCTCTTGGCCAGGAAATGGGTTCGGTGAGTCTGAAATCACTGCTGTTCTGTACAGTGCTTCTCCTAAAGTCAGACTGGGTCTTACATTAAGTTTTGCTCCAAAAGATGCAATAAGTGAGATAAGCTCGAGATCAGCCTGGACTACTATATAGCACTAGGGCTTATTTTCAGGGGCTATGGGTTTTTTTCGTTTACAACAATTTTCATTCATTCATTTGTTCATGCCTAAAAATCTATACTTAAGGACTGGGGATATAGCTCAGTGACTTAAGCACCTGCCTGGCAAGCACAAAGTCTCAAGTTTGATCCCCAGTACTGAAAAAAAAAAAAAAAAAAAAAAAAGAATCTATGCTTATTCATATGTAGAAATCTGCATTTATCTGGATATAGCCGTGTCATCCTCTGGAACATCACCATAACTCTCCCAGCCCTGAATTCCAGCCTGAACTTCATGTGACTCCACTTCCCATAGAACCCATGGCCCCAGTCTCTCATGTCCAGCAGCAAAGCTGTCCTTAACAATCGCATCCCGTGCACATGGCCTGCTCCTCGTGCACCGTGCAGCACACAGCATCCCTGGTCATGAGGACTCATGTTAGACACAGTCATGTCCCTCTGTTACCAAGTGCACATATTAGATATTCGTGCCTTATGTCCTCTCCGATCAATTATGTCACATGGGTCTTGAGTTCCATCCGTTTCCATAGGCGTTTCTTTCTCATCCAAAGGTACCCACTCGGATATTTACAAATACATAATTTATGTATTACTTATTTTAAGTATTAACATTAATATTTGTTTAATCATCCATTAATACTATTTTATAATTCAGTGTGTTTCTTTTGTGTTGCAACAGATGTACCCATCTAGCCACCAATCTTCACTAGAACTTACTTTGGGAGCAGGGCTTATATTCTGCGCATCCTAAAAAATCATACTGGGGTTTACTTTCCACTTAGGTCTTATTTTTGAGGAAGTATGATAGCATACAAGGTTACAGATGTGTGGAAAAGACCAAAATGCATGTCCAAGTACAAATACACTATTCTGTAGTTGCTTTTACTTCTCTAAATCCCCTAATCCAGTGCCTTTAGAAAAAAGAATTGTGTTGTCTAAAAACAAAAGACTCTCAAACCTTCAATGCTAAAAATTATACTTTATTTTAAAAGAACCCTGTTTTTATATAGCATTTATATTTCATAAACAAAAAAGTCTTTGCACAGCTTTATTCTAATTTCCAGTGATGTTTAAAACCTCACCCATCTGTGAGCTTTAATTTTGGCATGTATACAATGGGGGAATTGCTCCAAGTAAGCTTTTTGTTTAAATACTGGAGATTGAACCCCAGACCTTTGGCATGTTATGTATGTAACTCTACCAATACCCTTTGCTTCTGTGAGACAGCTTTTTATAAACACCAGCGTTGTCCAGCATTAAGCTCTTATCCATGTTAATATGGCATTAAAAGTTTGTTTGTTTATTTTGTGTTTTAGGGAAGGGTCTACAGGGTGTTCAGGGTCTCACTGCTAGATCAGACTTGTACTGATCCACCTGTTCACAGCCTCCCAAGAGCTGGGAATAGAGGCTCATGCCACCACCCCCAGTCTCAATTGCCATCTCAGTGTGCCCTGGGGGCAGGGCCAGCACTGCAGGGATCAAACTCCTGACCCCTGCGCCTGCTCATAGGTGCTTTAATCCACTGAACTATTTGACCGGCCCTTGACATACTAAGTTCTTTATGAATTGAACTTACACCCTTCATGTTGAGCTACAACTCCAGCCCTTTCTTATTTTTTGTTTTGAGATGCAGTCTAGCTAAGTTGTCCAGGCTGGGAACAAATTTTCTTATCTCTGGTTTACTCCACAATGACTTTATTTTATTTTTAATTTTTTTTGCGGGACCAGGGTTTGGACTCAGGACCTTGCCACAATGCCTTTAGTAAATAGGGAGTAAGTACTTATCGCATAAGTAAATGAGTTTAATAAGTACTTCTTCTACCTTAGGTCCTGTACTAGTTCTAATATATTATGAAAAGCACTAAATAATTGTTGAATGGATGAGTAAATGTATTAATTAATTTAATGTGGGAACTTCTAGGATTTGATTTGTGGATTTGATTTTGTTTTCTTCTATCTAATCCTGTATACCTTCTCATTCCATTTCATATTATCATTTTCTAATCACTTATGCTAATAACAATTAGTATTACTTGGGGCATGGTTTAAAACAAAAGCATTTTAAGTCCTGACATGGTAAAACTGTTTTTGTTTGTTTGTTTGTTTTTTCCTGAACTGGGAATTACACTCAGGCCAATTGAGCTTGCCAGGCAAGCGCTTATTCTACTGAGCTATCTCTCCAGCCCCTGAGCTGTTATTTTTGCCTTCCTGTGTGTCAGCTCCATTTTTTTTTCCAGAGGGATCATATGAAAATTGCCCAGCAGTTTTTCCAGTTGGTGGGCGGATCCGCGAGTGAATGTGGTACGTTGGGGGTCCGTGCGAACGCCGCACCAGCCCGGGAAGCCCGATTCCTACCTGGAGTTGTACGTGTGTTAGACTTCCCCTTATGAAGTTGCATTGAACAAACAAGATGAGAAGCAGGCCTTCTGAACATTTCTGCTAAAACATAATGAGAATGAGTAAAGGAGAATAAATGTACTCCTTAGCTCATGAGAATTTTAAAAATTTGAATCTGTTATACACATGAAACATTAGTATTTATTGAATTGTTAACAGCTTATTATGTATTAAGCTTTTGCTACATTGCAGAAGTTTCTTTTCTTCCCACTGGGTCATTTGCCTTTCAACTTTGTCCATGATGTTTTCCTACATAAAAATTTTAAAATCATATTTAAGTTTTACCTTTTCCATAATTATTTCTTACATGGATATCAAGCTTAGAAACTTCCACGTATATAATATTCACACGTTTCCCAGTAGCGACCTTGGGCCTTCATTGTTTTTATTGTTAAAGTATTGATTTCATCAGTTGAGACTCTGTAAAATTTGAGGGAGCTATAAAAGGCTGACTTGCCAGTGTGAGTTCATATTGCTGCCTCTGTCAGTTGTCTGTGGTT
>PVKN010009583.1:0-23582 GCA_004027915.1 Capromys pilorides
TTGAAAATTCGGTTCTTTCAAAGAATAAATAGAATTGATAAGCCATTAGCCAACCTCATGAAAAAGAAGAAAAAACACAAATTCAAGAAATGAGGAATAAAAACAGGGAAATCACAATGCATTCCATTCCACAGAAATCCGGGAGGCCATGAATATCTGCTATGAGAACCTACCTACTAATAAGATGGGAAACACAGAAGAAATGGACAAGCTCCTAGACACAATCAAATTGCCAAAATTAAATCAAAAACATTCAAAACTTCTAAAAAAAATCCTATGTTAGTGAATAAAATTGAGAATGTAATTAAAATTTACCAGCAAAGAAAAGCCAAAAATCTGACATATTCACTATTCAATTCTACTAAAAAAAAAAAATAAAAAAAAATAAAAATACAGAGAAAATGAAGCACTAATGCTTGAAATTCTTTAAATAAATTGAAAGGGAAGTGCTATTTTCAAAATCATTCATGAAGGCTGAAAAGATAGCCCAGCAGGGTGGGCCAGATAGCTAAGCAGATTAAAGCACCTGCTTAGGCAGACACAGGGACCGGATTCAATACCCATCGTCCTTCCCTGGGACAGGCTAAGACAAGTACCAAGACTGGGCATGGTGGCACATGCTTGTAATCCCAGCACTCGAGAGCCTGAAAACAGGAGTATCACTACAAGTCTGATCTGTGTAGTGAGACCCTGTAGGCCCTATACTAAATACATTTTTAAAAAAAATTGTTCCACAGACTAAGGACATGCTTAGGCAAGCACAGGGACCAGAGTTCGATCCCGGGAACCACATGCTGCAGTGACCTCGCTCCCAGGCATGCTAAGCATGCTAAAAAAAAAAAAAAGTGATAAAATAGTCAACCAACTTAGTAAACATTTATCAATTTCTAAATTGTATAATAAATCTAACAGACTGAAAAGACACACACGCTAATTATTTATAGTTTTATTAATTGATTAATGTATGCTATTAAATGTATTGAGATAATAGTCATACATTTATATGGATGAAGAATATTTTACTCAAAAATAGGGCAAAATTTTTGTAGTATCACTTCTCACAGTCCCATTGATTCTCAATACCACATTGTTAAGTAACAATGACTACAAAAAGATTATTAAACAACCCTCTCTGAGAAAGTACAGTGGGTATCATTTTCAACTGATAAAGATATACTACTGAAAGAAAAAGAGTTGAGTTACACAAACTGGAATTTTGCCAGCTCCTTTAATGGCTTTAAGGCAACAGTGCTAATTTTCCCTTCTGTCAAAGCTTATGAGCAGTCAAATGAAAATTTTCCTTAAAAAACAAAGTTTAATTGTCTCAAGTTTCTAGTTCAGTGCTCCAAACTACAAGGTAGATACATCAGTCTGCCTGACCAGCCGGGTCTGATTTTATTGTTTTACTTCCATTCTAAAACTCATTTTAACTCAATACCTCTGGGACACAAGGATTTCCTCATTGTTGGCAGAGCTTCTAAAGATTCCAAGCCCAAATGGAAGGAAGATTTGCATCCGAGTCAGAGTTCTGAGCAAACCTCACCTCTTTTGCTACCGCTTCTGTCCTCTTTTTAAAATGTTCCTTGGACTTCTGCTAGCAAAACTGAGTGGCTTGAAAACAGCGCTGTGTGGTGAAGTTGCTGTTCACTAATCTCTCAGAGGCAAGTTTAGCGCTTGATGAATCATTAGCCTCACTTCCTGTAGCACAGAAGCCTTCCCTAGGGGTTGCTACTAACTAAGGCTAATCACCCCTGTTCTTATTTAGCTCTTGAGTTCCAATTAGATCATAGTTGCAAGTGGATGACTGCAGACTGCTAATTCTTACCTGAGAACACGCTGGACAAAAATTACATATTTAAGAGACTTCGTTCATCTTTGTTTGTAACAAATTCATACCTAGGTATTAACTGTACAACAGTGCTAAGCTTAGCTGCTCAGGGAAGAGATACTAGGAAGACTTGAGGGGCTGTGTGTTATTGATAGGGGATTTCCTAATGGCCAAGGTATTTATACTCCACTATTCATTTTAAAACTTGAGACAGAATTATACAAATGTCAAACATACAGAAGTGATAATGTCCTACATGCCAAACACCCAAAGAATTTTTTGTAAACAAAATGAATATTTCACATAAGATTTCATATTTTTTCATCATTGTAGGTTCATTTTATAACTTTTTTATGTACTTGGTACAGAGACTGTAGGGTCTCACACAGATTGGACTCAGTGATGTTCATATTTTCAACCTCCTAAGTGCTGGGATTACAGGTGCAAACCACACGCCCAGTCTCACTTGCGCACCCCGGGGGCGGAGTTGGCACAGCAAGGCCCGGATAGAACCTGGGTCCCTAAGCTGCCTAAGCAGGCGCTTTAATCCACTGAGCTATCTGGCCGGCCCTTGTAGGCTCATTTTAAAACATTTTGATAGATTGTATATTTATACATTTATTCACAATGGGAAGAAATTAATTCCAAAATATGGCACTATAATGAGATTAAAATGGAAATAACTCTAATACTGACAAATTAGATGTTGAAATTCTATAAACAATTTCTTCACCACTTTCCATCTAATGTGTATCGAAAATATATTGGATTTTCTTGTTTTTTTATATAAATAAGTCATTCTTTTACTGATATATATCCACACTATTATAGATATAGAGATATAGACACGATATCTTCTAAGTTTGTTTTCCATAATATAGTATGTAATGTACTTCTACAAGTAATACATTAGATGACATTTACTCATTAATTGAATAAATTTAAAAATTGTTTTTATTCCATACGTGAGTGCATCTATCATAAAATCTTAATCCTAAAGCATACATCACTGCCATTATCGGATCATAAGCCTTGTTCAACAAATCAGTTTGCAAGTGAATTCTTAAAAGAGAAAAAAGCAGAAATCTAGAACTGAATTTCAGTTGCAGATTTCTAAATTGCACAGAGATAGTCTCTTAAATTTCGCTCAGCTTTGATACTGGATCTTCCCTGGCATAAACTGCCATTTATGCAGTCCAGGGGGTCTTTTCATGAGAATCACTTTCTTTATTTCTTACTTTTAAAGAGAACCGTCCCTCTGGAACCCCTTCCCCAGCCGCTCCTTCCTGTGACGTCTTCCCTAAGCCCACTGGCGTCTCCTAGCCGGCGTCATTGGGTTCCCTGTTCCGTCTCAAGGCAATTTAGCTCCTTCCCACTCTCTCCCAATTATAAATATGCAGGCTGGATAATTGACACACCTCCTTGACTGATTCCCTGCTAAACAGAGCTGACAGCCTTCTAGTAAAGCACCAAGTGGAGGGAAAGCTAATTAATTAACTTGAGGAGCTGAAGCCATTATTGTCTCCGCTCCTTCAGTTCTTTCTGTAACTCTCTCAACCATCAAATCCCAACTCGGCCTGTTGCACCTGCACCCCTTGTACTCTCATCAGAAAGCAGGATAAGCAGCCAACAGTTGTGGAGGGCATGCACACACAGACACCCACGCCTGCTTAAACTTAGCTCTCCTTGACTTTCTAGATTTTACAATTAGATACTCAAGTTTAACGTTAAAATGTTTACAAAATAAACATGAAAGTAAAAGTTTAATTCCGTCAACCCATAGAGAATCTGTGCACTCTAATTTGAAGCACATGAAGATATAAAAATCACTCAGAGTAAGACTTTGTACAGGAGGCTCTAGGGGTACCTAGCAAAGCAAAGCTATGAAAAAAACATAAGTTCCAGATTGTCTTTTCTGTTATTTTATTTATTTATTTATTTATTTATTTATTTATTTTTGACACAGAGTCTCACTATGCAATTCAGGCTAGCCTTGAGCTCATTTTGTAGGCCTTGCTGGTTTTGAACTCCCAACAACCCTCCTGCTTCAGCCTCCTGAGTGCTCAGGCTACAGGTATGAGCCACCACACCTGGTTCAGATTCAAGGTTGTTGAAGAAAAATTCATTTAAGGACAACTTATAACCTTGATTCCATGCCAGAAGGCTATGAAATAACACATGATCCACTGATAAGCTCTTTTGGCTTGCACTTGAAGTAGCAAAATGGGATTTCAATATTAGTATAAGAGGGCTTTTCCAAGTTCTGTATCCAATAGCACTGAGGTTAATCAGCCCAGGTACTTTTCAGAAATACTAGGAAGGGCCAGCTAGATCACTCAGCAGACTAAATACCTGTTTTGGCAAGGGATCAGGGAACAGGGGTTAGATCCCTGATCCTGCTGTGCCGGCCCTGCCGATGGGCATGCTGAGACAGAGACCAAGTCTACGTATGGTAGCATGGGCCTGTATTCCGAGTGCTGGTGAGGCTGAAAACAGGAAGATCACTATGAGTATGAGCTGCATAATGAGATCCTGCACACACAGAAAGAAAGAAAGAAAGAAAGAAAGAAAGAAAGAAAGAAAGAAAGAAAGAAAGAAAGAAGAAAAAAGAAGGAAAGAAATAAGTAGGAAATGAAACGTCCTAACTGACAAGTGTCATTTTACTTTCCTTCTTACAGGGACACAGGTACCTGAATTCTCAGTCAGTGCCCAGTGTCCTCAGCTGCCAGGACACTTCTCAGATAGATCATCTATGCAAGAATACAGATGAGATAAAAGGCCAAACATTCAGTGGCTTCAAGATGGCCCATTAAGTACAACTGGACTTCAGTTTTTATCTCTGTATGATAAAAATTCAGCAAATCCTAATGCTGGCATTTCAAAGTTAACAAATTTCATGTGCACACTTCATTTCTTTCGAGGTCATATAAAGATGTAACAGTAACATTTACTTTTACATCTTTGAAAAATCTGCAGCCAAGAATTTACTAAGCACCGATAAACACATTAGGGTAAATTATAAGCTATAAACACCTGATAATGACATATTCTTGAATCATTACTTACAATGAGATACAAGGGTGCCTCATGATTCTCACAAATATTAACTCTTTATGCACAAAAATTAACCATTTTTGAGCGGGAGTTTGCTAATACTTTCCACATCAACCTGAACACTTAAAGCCTACACAAAGACTTGTAATTGTTATAAATGTAATCAGGCAACCATAAATAAATAATAATTATCCTGAGTTAATATTATCAGATGTTATGGATGCATATTACCTTCACAGATGCATCTGATAGTTCTTACTGTCAGCATATTTTTTACTTACATTTACGGATTATCTACTCCTGACAACAAAATACATATCTTACCAATACCTGAGTTTCAGATCCTGACTGCTTAAATCAAGTCGGTGCTGTCAAAATAAGTGTACTTGGTAAAACTACGAATTAAATGTGAAGAAACACTTCTGCACAAAGATTTAGATGGAAGTGAATTGTATGAAATTTACCACAAACACTGGACCACACTTTGTTTTCAGTTGCTCATTTTTCAGTGCTAAGTTTCTTGGTATTCCAATTTGATTGCATTCCAAACAGTAAATGATATGTAGAAAAATGAATGCTTAAATTCGCTAAATTTACTAAAACAGAAGTACTTATGGTAAGGCAAGAAGACACTTAGATATCAAATCTTTAGGAGGTGAGCAGTTTCATCTTTCTTTTTCTCTTCCAAATGATAGTTGGCGATATTGAGACCCTATTTCATCATTAATGCAAAGGGATTTGAGAAATACTGAGATCAAAAACAAAACTGATCCTGAACTCCCAGGCTGACACAGCACCCTGGGATTATATTTCCTGCTTCTGACTAGACAGCTATTCCCTTGAGTATCTATCAGCTGCACTTGGTGAAGTAGTGATTTACTGACTTGGTAATAAACGTACCCTCAACAGTTAAGAGATGCTTCTCAGCCTCCGTGTTTGTCTTATACATCAGCTCATGACCTCATATAACTAACTTAAGAAAGCTCTTGGCCTTCAAACTGTTTCCTCTGAACTGTCTGGGTAGAGATCTTTAGGATGAGCAATCTACCTTATGCTTTGACTCGCTCCATGTCACTATAATTCCAAGAAAGAAACAAGACACTCAACTCACTGATTAATCATTATACACCGAGGTTAAGAAAATAAAGGCATGCTGTCTTTTAGTCCAAATATAATATACTTAAATTGCTGTTTGTCATTTATCTATGCCCTTCTCATTAGAGTGAGTAATCAAGTTTGGAACATTCTGATTGTATGTAGATTCTTTCTAATCATAGATAAATAAGGATCCAGTAAGCTGACTCTGTTCATAATAACTGTAAGAAACAATATGGATGCTTAATTTAGTACTTGGCATAATTCTACATTTATAACTGGCTTTAAATTTTCAAAGCACTTGTTGCTTTCATCTGAAGAGCTATTGCAATCTAGGCTAAGACAGTAATAATAGAAGATAAATATTTTCTATTTTAACTGATATTTTATTTGTTCTTTGAAAATCCTCAAAGCATAAACTATTTTAATTTAATAGCACAATTGATCTTTGAATATTCGATACTATTAAAGCCAAAAGGAGTCATTTTTTAATCAACTAAGTTAGAGCTCAAATGCAGATGTTCATTTCACAAGTTCAGGATGCACGGAGAAGAGTACATATCCTTTGACTAACAACCTTCTTTGATGAAATGAGGTTATTAAATTCCTGCTCTATGTCTCTCAGAGTTGGGTATTAGGCCAGGTTAGTAATTTGTTACAACATGCACATATTTGAAATAATGAATGGTCATCAGTAAATGGCTTTTTATATTATTGGTTATATTGCTGGGGCC
Organism: Capromys pilorides; assembly: GCA_004027915.1. NCBI lineage: Eukaryota > Metazoa > Chordata > Mammalia > Rodentia > Capromyidae > Capromys > Capromys pilorides. Next base: position 6,712 of record PVKN010009583.1, read on the forward strand.
GGGGAGATATCTCCGTGGCACAAGTGTCTGCCTGGCCAGTGCAAGGTCATGAGTTTGAAACCCAGTCCCACAGGGGAAAAAAAAATTCCTATTGCTTGAAAAAATAATAATTCACTAAACTGAAGAAGTATGAACTTTTTTTAAAGCTACTAATGTAGTTCCAACATTTTCATAATATGCAGTACTTATGTCTGGCTTTCTAAGGCATCCTATTCCAAAGGTGCTTACTTTTCATAGGAGGTCAAGTGGCATAAAGAATTAACATGTAAACATAGTCCAGCTTCTTCTGCATTGCACTATAAAGTGTCCTCATGCAACACAATCCCTTGCACATACAGATCACTTTAACATTTCGCAGAAACATGGGCTTGATTTCATTGCCTAAGAAGTAAGGGCAGTGTTGAAGAGGCCACGCATGGGCAGGAAGCAGGTGGGCTCTGAGATCGTATTGAACTAGTTCTATCCCTTGCTTCACAAATCGATTCATTAAGCCAGGCTGCTTTATTATTTCTAGGAAGTACTAAGAGAACATTTCTCATCCACTTTATTGCTACTTGAATTTTTATGGTTATTTTCTACACCAGTAATTGAACTCAAGACCTGGAGCTTGCCATGTAGGTACTATACCACAAAGCTATATCCCAGGTGCTGCTGGTTAGATTTTATAATACGTACTTTATATAGTAAGAAACATTACAGCTTATCTTTATACATTCAAATGGCTGGATTTTATCCATCCCACATCGTAGGCTTATTTACTGGAGTTGAAAGCCGTTCTCTGCTACCCTGGTAACTAACACAGCAGTCACTAGCTCAAGATGGTTACCGAGGACTTGCAAGATGCCCATTCAAATCGAAAGGGAGTGCTATAGTTATAACACATAGAGTGCATCTTGAAGATCAAATCTTAGCAGAATACAAATGTCCACTAATATCTTTTAAATGGATTAAATATTTAATGATACCATGTTGGATATGTGAGATTAAAGAAACATGATATTAAAATAATTTTAAGCTTACCAAATGTAGTTGCCAGAAAATTATATATATATATATATATATATATATATATATATATATTAATATAAATACTATGGTTTGAATTATATTTGTACTATACAGTGCTGCTCAAAAGTTTACACCTTAGGAATAACACAAGGCATTTTTAAAAGAGCAAGTTTTTGGTCCCAGCCTGCCATATGCCAAGCAGAGCTGCATTTCCTTATAGGTTCCCCAGTGAATCTTTTCCAGCAAAACTTTACAACTGTTTCCCTAAGGTTTCATATATTAAGTATTTCCAAGAACTTGGTCTCATTTGGACCTTCAGCCACGAAGTCCTATGAGATTTTTATTACTCCTACATAGTGTCTGATGAAGATATTAGAATAGCAGGTCCTTAAGGTAGTTATTCAATGCTTAACTCAGTGGTCAAAGTCATGGTTAAGGAGGCTCTGCGATCATCTCATTCTTCAAGTAGAGTGCAAGCATGGGAGTCAGTCCCAACCTGACGCATGGAGAGAAACATGGTGAAGATGATGGAAAGAAGGTCCTGGCTATGCACTGAGGAGATACGCTCCACAGAGCAACAGTGCTCAGATGAGCTTTGTGGGAAGGAGCAGCATCATCGTGGGGCCTTGTGAGAAGCAACAGGCCATAGTTATGTAACGTTGAGTAATTGAAGAATCAAAGAGCATATCTGCATATAGAGAAAATAATACATTAAACCTGCTCAATAGTTACAAGAAAAATTTGTCATATAACTTTTTGTCATATGAAAAAAAGTTCAACTTTTCAATGAATATTATAATAAAAATCTGCTAGATTGTTTCATTTATTTACTTTATTTCTGTCATTTTATTCTGCAGTCTGGTAGAATCAGCAAAACCTGAGGTATAGTGTGCCTAAGAAGAGTCCCCTAGGGAGAAAACATTTAGGCTTTCACAGAAAGCAAACTGGTCAAGCAATGGCCGTGGCTCATCCAGATGGCTGACACTGGCAAAAGTTCTACAAAGCACTGTACATGATTTCAAGGCAAATCCTGAGAGGATTTGACTGACATTGGTAGATACAAAAGTTGCATGTTTTGTTATACATGTCTTCTTTTAACTTGCCCTTACCCATCCAGCAGAAAACTTTAACCACGAGGCATAAAAAGTAAAGCTAGGTTTGTATGCTGTGCTGTAAAGGGGTTAAATCAACAGCTTCTGACATTGCCAGTTCTGTCAATAACCCACTGCAATTATGGAATATTGGACAATGTACACAACTACTTTCTCTTAGTTCAATGAGAAGAAATTTCTGTACCAATATTGATTAGAAAAGTTACCATATCTGCATCCTGTACTCCGAATAACTACTACAAGGCCAACAATATGCATTGTATTGATTATTGAAGAAAAGTAATGGCATCCTTTTAAGAACAACTTTATAAAGCTTCTCCAAAACAATAAAATGAAAAGAAAGTAACAGACTCTAGTATCAATATATACATGAATATAGTGAATGTGCTAGCGTTCCTAAGAAATGTAACAAGTTAACTAATCAGAATAATTACATTAACCATTCTTTATATAATATGCCTTACTGCTTGAAAATTAAAAACAATCAATGGTCAAACCCTAGCTGTTCAGTGCTATTAGTTCAATGGCTTGTACTCCCTAGCCCTGTTTTCCTCCCTCCCTGTCCATTGATGTGGACTTGGGCTTCTGAAAATATTGTGTCTTGAAGTGTGTGTGTGTGTGTGTGTGTGTGTGTGTGTGTGTGCGTGTATGTGTGTGTGTGTAAAGAGGACAGAGACAGAGAGACGAGAGGGAGGGAGGGAAGGAGGGAGAAAGGGAAACAGAGAGAGAAACAGAGACAGAGAGATCCTTTAATATTATTTTCAAAGCCATAGTCATAAACTTGCCAGTAGTAACTGCCTATATTGGACCTACAGATAATTAATTCCATCAGTTTTCTACTTGTTTACCAGTCTCATAATGGTTTCTTAGTTCACTTAGAGTAAAACTTCGTGAAATTTTACTCTACAGATTCAAGAGTTTATCTTATCATATCCCCCTGGTAACTTTTCTGCTTCCCACAACTCTTTCCCTCCAGCCATGCTGGTCTTTAATACCATGTTTTGATCATTTCGAGCACGTTTCTACATGCACCCTTGCTATCCTTTCTGTGTAGAAAAATACTCAAGATCCACATCATTCCTCGTTTGTACAATTTAGGTTGGTAGTAGAGAACCTAGGACATGCATGCCTCAGCAGGCCATTATATCACAGAGAGTTCTGAAGTTTCGCCATCGAAGCTCTAGGTCCTTCCCAAATGTCACCTTAAGGTCTCCCCTGGCACATATATGTAAAATCACAGCCCCTGTTGTCCTCAGTACTCTATCTTTTTTCACAACATTCGTCATTATCTAAATTTAAATTTTGCTTGTTTGTATCTTACTAATCATGTTCATCTCTCCACTAGGGTGTAATCTACACAGAATAACATTAATTTTCTTATTCAACTAATACTGTTCTTTGCCATAGTACAGCTCTTTGAACAGAATCAAAAACACAGAATGTTTTTATGTATTTTGGGAATGTTTATTGTTTACTAATAGATTCGCTACACTAATCACATTACCCTAACCATCTTATAGGCTGTTATTAAGAGTTTACTATGCATGAAACTTTGGATATTTAGTGATACACTAGGCACAGAACTTTTCTCACAAAGGTCATGTTCTTGTGAAGATAGTTGTATAAAAATTTAATTGCTATGTAAAGTGATTAGTGTATGCTGAATAAAGCCCCAAGGAAGAGGAACGACTCATCTGTGTGGGAGGTAAGAAAGGCATGGATAGGAAGCGATATGTGAGCTGAGTCATGAAAGATGAGTGTATAGCTGAGGAATGAAGAAGGATCAGATACCATTTCAAACAGAGAAAAAGAAATGCACAAAGGCAAGCAGCTGACAAAGGGAAAGCTCTGTTGGGCAACAGCCAGTAGCCCAGTGCCCTTAGAGCAAGAGATCTAAACAGAGAAATGCTCACTGCCTTGCTCAGGCCCATCAGCCTTACTGGTCAGTCGCCGCGTCATTGGGTGGGGTGGCACTGACACTTGTACAAGTGAGAATGATCAGGGTGATCTGGAAGGCAAGTCTGTGTGTTGGGATAATCCTTCATGCAGCTTGAAAGGTGGATCCAGGAAGTGGAGCCAAGGCAGCATTGCCGCAGGAGGAGCCAGGGAACGCAATCTTGCATGTATTATATCAAGACTTCAGAGAGATTAAGGAAGAAAATGTCACTCGAAAATAAAATCTTTTCTGGCAGCTGGTGACTACTAAAATAAGGAATTTAACCAGTGATGGAATCTTCGGGGATACCACACAGAACGGGTGAGCAACAAATATAGGCAAATGTTCTCAGATGGAGGGGTACACCCAGAGCAGAGTGGCAGCTGCTGAGGTAAGCTCTAGGAATAGAGCTCTTTAGGAAGCCTGGCCTGGCAAGACAAGGCTGAGAAACCCGACAGTCCTGGTTCCATATGAATTAGTAAGAAGAGGGATTACCAGGGTTAAGGGACAAACCAGAGAACAGTAAGCCCACAGCCAAAATGGAAATGAAGATAAGAATTGGCAGGACACAGAGCCCCAGCTCCGAGAGAGTGAGGTGATGGATCACGAGTTCTAGCCCAAGTTAGGCCACCTCACCACTCAGGCAGGTCCTGTCTCACTAATAAAAATCGGGCTGGGAAGAGAGCTCAACGTGCAGGCTTGTATTCCACCCGCAGCACAATGGAGAGAAGGATGAAGAGCAGTTGGGGACGAGGAGGAGAACAAAGATAAAAAATATGGTTGAAGTCTCCACTTAAGGATGGGAGGGGAGTGGTACTAAAATTAGTACTTTTTAAGATGTTATAGATATGAGCATTTTCATAGGCAAAAGAATTAATCAGGATAGAGACAATAGAAGGCAGGTAAAGAATGATTGATGAAGCCCTGTTTTAGAAGAAATGCAGGAGGTGACATGACACACAATGACAGTGAATTCAGCCTTTGCAAAAACTTTTTCTTACCTGACACAGAGACATAAAAGGTAAGAAGTTGTAATATAATTTGGGATGTCTGCATAATGTAATGTCTAAGAGTAAAGTCTCTGAAGGATCCCATTCCATTTTTAATATTTTACTAGCTGTATAATTTGGGGCCACTTAGAGCTGCGTGCCTCAGTTTCCTCGTGGGAATTGGCGGATGATAATAATTCCTTCCACTTGGGTTATCATTATGATATACACCAGTCTCCTTTTCATACAGTTTTTAGGACAGAGGCTGATGTTAGTTAGTCAGAAAGAATGCACCTGTGGGGCTCTAGCTGGTTTTGTGAGGCAAAACGAGCTGATGAATATTCAGGGCTTAAGAAGCCGGTGTGTAACAGGAGACCAAATGCAAACTTCCCAAATATAAACTGTTACACAAAAAACTGTCTGTGTCACTGCCACTGGCCACCACCACCACATGAGGAGAGCAGGGACTGTTACAGAAAATTTGAGTAACAAGTTTTATTTTAAATACAGAAGGAGGAGAGAGAGCTTAACTTTTTCATAGAGAATCATCTACAGTTCTAAGCCCTTGGGTTGCTTACATCTGTGAGATCAAGCGTGTTCACCCACTGTTATAGAGCAAGGCAAATGCAGTGAGCCACCAGGTGAGGCCTGGGACAAATCTTAGAAGTGGTGAAGTCGCATAGCCCAAATTCCAGCCCAGTCCTCTAGGAACTTGCTCGTTATTCAACCCTGAACCTCAATTTATTCATCTGGTACAACTGTAATAAAAATAATATTCATCAGCACTCTAAGACTAAAATGATATGAATATGTTACCCAGGGGCTGATATACAGAAAGATTCATGAATAGTATGGATTTCCTTACACCTCTCTGTAAAGATGGTGTTAATGGAAGTAATATGAACATTGCCAACTGCGTGCACATAGAAGAAATCTCTGCCAGCTACCTACTTGTTAAACCACGTAATTAGAAAATGAAAAAGTGCATATGGTTTTCTAAATGGTTGACTTAAAATATTTAAATTCCAAAATGAACTGAAGATAAAATACTGAAATCTTGTAAAAGGTGTGTGTGTGTGGCACATGAAAAATGACGAATCACTTTAAGTGTCTCACAGACCTCCCTGAAGAGTATTATCTTGCGACCTTCATTTTTTTACAGTAATAAAAGTACCTTGAGCATGACAAGATTTATTGTGTCCAACTAACATTTCCTGCACTGAGTGTGCATTTCATTCACATTAACTCCTTACAATTTAGGGCTTTTGATTCATAACTTTTTCAAGAATACAACACCTTAGACCCTAAACAATCCAAAATAAATCACTGTATCATGCTTTCTACAGAAGAAGGGAACCATAATAAAGTGATATATTTCTGCTTGCCTCACTGGGGCTGCTTGACTATGACAACCGCCTTCCTTTTCCCTTGACAAATGACTTGGGAATGCTCTGTCACTTTCCAGATAGGGAGCTAAACTTACTTCAGGACTGGCTTTAATGAGTCACTGTAGAGGCTAATAGTAAATGCTGTTAGGACAGCCTCCTCCCGGTAGACAATATATATCTCATGTTTTCAACAAAGTCTCATGGCTTTGCACAGGTAAGAACTGCTTCCCAGAGTGGGAGTCCATGTTAGCACACAGTGTCACGTTAACTCCAGTTTCAGGAAGCTGTGTATAGTTACCAACGTATCTTATAAAAATGTACTGTAGAAGCACACGGTGCTATTATGTTTGAATAGTTTCTGTGATCAATGACATTTTTAAGTAAAGTCAAACTTTTATTAGAACAATGCATAATAGCTGAAATAAATGTACACTTTATTTTTAATTATACATGTAAGGTCTCAGCCATTCTAAAATCACTATTTGCATGTGCACTGAAATCAGAAAATACAGGTGAGCACTCAGGGGGTGAGTGTGTGGAACAGGCTCCAGCATGGCCTTCTTAATCCATCACCTATGTGACCCATGCTTATGGCTTCACTCCAAGTTAGAATGTGAGCTCCACAAGAACAGGAACAGAGTCAAAGGAAGTCTGTATTTGTAATACACATTCATTGAATGCTAAATGAATTAATTTGTTCCATAACAAAGCCTAGAAAGGGTCTTTTCAGGGCTGGCCAAATAGCTCAACAGGTTAAACTGCCTGCAAACTGGGCACAGGGGCCAGGGGTTCAATCCCCAGGCCTGCTGTGCCAGCTCTCCCCCCAGGGCGCACTGAGATGGCAATTGAGATTGGGCATGGTGGCGTAAACCTGTGATCCCAGCTCTTTCAAGGCTGCAAAGAGGTGGATCATTATGAATCTGATCTAGTAGATCTAGCGTTCTGTAGAGCCTTCCTTAAAATACAAGCAGAAAGAAAGAAAGAAAGAAAGAAAGAAAGAAAGAAAGAAAGAAAGAAAGAAAGAAAGAGAAGAAAAGAAAGAACAAAAGGGTCTTTTCCATTAAGCTTTTGCTCATTCCTGACTTCTGTGACATGGTGCTGTTAGGGTCTGCCCACCACATACCGTCACATGTCATAACTTCCAGTCTCGCGTGGAAGCATTTTTTTTTTTTTTACATTTCTTATTAATTTAATCACATTACTCTTTGGGAAAACATGCCATTCTGACATTACAGGAACTATATTTAAATTGAGTCCTCGTTCTGCTTTGTTATCAGTAAGAGGGTTGTAAAGGTTATCTTTCATTTTACAGCAGAGGATACTTGAAGGGAAATGAGATATGTACCAGAAATGAAAAGACACCATGTGGAGGAAGTGAGGGAGACGCTCGGACCTTGGCTTGGAAGATTCCCCTTATGTTTATGGCTTTAACACACACCTAGGCTCGATGCTGACAGTAATGGTATTTCATCCCCGACGGCATGCAGTTGAGAACTCTTCCACTTTTATCAATATATTTCAATCAAACTTTTCTGGAATCTTAACACTTCTCATTCCTTTCAGAACTTCCCAAAATGCATGACACCAACCTCAAGTGCTCTCCCATTTTGAAACCCAATGAATTTTCCATTTGGGTTACAGCAGCCAATCATTTACCTCTTGGAGAATGAATTGTTGTCATATTTACTTGGCATATTCAAGCAGCCCCAGTGAGAAGAGCAGAAATGAATGACTTTATTATGGTTCCTTTCTTCTGCAGAAAACATGATACAGTGACTCATTTTAGATTGCTTAGGGTCTAAGCATCTCACGTGTATATGGGACAAACCTCACTCTCAAATCTGTTCCACTTTCTATCTATTGTTTCTTCCTCTCCTAAAGAGGAGAGGGAGGCAAGACTGGCTACATGAACCTCTGGGTTCTATCACCATCTCTTCAGCTGCTACGAATCTCTGAGATTCCAACCTTCAGCACTAAATAAAAACAGCTCAGCAAGGTTTCCCACACAAAGTCTAGCATAATAAGGGCCCACGTTTTGTAACACTGGCTTATGCATTTCACTCTCCTCACATTCAAATCAAAACATAATTTCAAAAATATATTATTTTGAGAAGTAAAGACAGTAAGGCTAAAATATACATTTACAAAAAAAAATTTCCCTCACATTTCAGATTCAGGACTGAAACAAAGGTCACCAAGCAGTTGCTGCTGTCCACTCATTTTGAGCATCAATTCCTTGGCTTTGATTTGTGCTGGGAAAAAAAAAAATCATCAATGCCCCTCCTCTATTAAGCCAAGAAAACCAACAACAACAGCAAAAAAGACAAAGGGCAGAAGGTAGCTTAGAAGACTGGGCAATCAGGGAGTACCTGGACATATGCTTTTTCCTTAAAACAACCATGGAATTTTCTCTCTAATATGAATTATAGACCCAACCATTTCCTATGCACAAAAATCCTTATGGGAACAGGCCTGATACTGAAAACAGGAAATGTTACAGTTTTAAATGGTAGTGGGAATAAAGGCAATTACATAGCAAAAATATCTTTAATTTTATTCTAAAAATATTATCCAGATATAATGAGAGATGTACAAGAAATTATGAGGTGGAAAAAGGATATAATCATACCTAAATGTATTTCTATATTGAGGTTCCTTCAAAATCTAATTGTCTAGACAAGATGAAGTACACAACCCTATGCAAAAGCATTGTTAGGCACCTGCAAATCATAGTGCCTAGATGGAAAAGAAATACAAAGATTTAAGTAGTTTATAGAGATCAAGCAAAATGTACATGTACTCATATTGAAGAAGGGTCAGATTTGTGAACCTCCACATCGTATAAAATCTAATTCCTAATTCTACAGCCTGCAAATGTTTAAAACTGTTTCCCAATCATGCCTCCTTCACAACTTTCTAAAAGATAAAAGACACAGGAAATATTTTCCACTGTGTATGTTAGGATTAGAGCAATGTTTGTAGCCAAGAAGTAGAAGAAGGACTCTTATTCTCAAAACATTTCCGAGATCTTCGATCCTCCACCACACTAATCAGAACAGAGTAACAAAGGATATGTATTAAGTGCTATCACTTTTGAACATCAAAATGCCTCAATAAAATCTGCACTAAATTAAGCTCACTCAGAAATAATTGAATCTGTGCAGAACCAATTGTAAGATATTATTTTGAAAGATTTTAATTTAAAGACAAAATTGTGAGTGACTCATCACATCAATGTGCAGCTTTTGGAAGTAATTTTTTTTACTTAATTCCACTTACACATTCAAAAGATTATTGGTCTAATGATTGTCTAATACTTTAAGGTTTAAAAATCTCAACATTCCATACAATGCTCTTAGAAATTGAGACCCACTTAAATGTGTCGTCTCATCACCTATAGTATGTGTTATCTATGTTGCAATAGCTGTTTCTGGTTCATTATGTCAGAGAGCACCTGTCTGTCCCAAAATGTTCCATCACTATCACATACAATACAAGACCTTTTACATGCTAGGAAAAAATTAGGATGCCCCCTCTCTACCATAGCACTTTATACATAAATGCTCCAAACACTGCAACACTTGACTGTAACTATGTCTTCTACTATGCTAACACTGCTTATAGAATGGTTGGCATTTCACATCCACTTCTTGTATACTCTGTGCCTAGCAGAAAACATGTCACCCTAAACTTGGGCATTGACAAAAATGGTACAAAAATGCAAAGGAAAAAAAAAGAATCTTGTTATGTTTTGTACAACAAGCAAATATGAAATATTCCTGGGGAAGACATAATTTTCAAATGCATTTCTGATTTCCCTCTTCTCCAAATTTTCATGTGTGGTTGATTGTATCTTCTGTGCATACATGATCCTAGCCACGGGCCACATTTCTTCCTGACTTGCAGAGTTGAATATTCATTTGAGAGAATGATTCACAGGTGGGTTATCATTGGGATTCATGGTGCTGATTACCCCAGCACACTTAAGTGTCCACCTCACCCTTAGTCACTGCTCATGCTCTAGTTCTGTCCACAGAAAGTCAACCAACATGGAACACACTCACAAAGCCCCTTGCTTTCTGGCTGGGTTTGGCTTTGGTAAATTCCTAGTCAGTCTAAAAAGAGAGAAGAAATATATCGAAATATATTGGGATAGTTACTTTATAACTGATAGTCCGCATGGTCTTTGGGGGCAGCCCATTCCAAACTCTTTTCCTTTCTCAGTCCACTAAATTCTACTTCAGCTTGCACCTTCAGCAAGGGGTAGAACAAAGTGAGCATTACTTACCATAAAAACACTTTTCTGTCTAGAGAAATATCCATTTATGTAAGATATGTTTATGTTCCAAGATGCTATCTTGTGCCCTGCAGGGTGACAGCAGCATTCCTAGCATCATATATGAACAGCACTTTACAACACTTTATTATTTATAAATTATCTTCACCTATTTACTCTCTCATGAGCTGCAGAACTTTCCAAACAGATATTATTAAAATCATGTTATACATGAGAAAGTGAAAGCTGTACATAGTAATCTAATATTCACGAAGTTTATACAAATGATATTACACAAAATATAGATGCATGTGTACTATACCTAAGTTATAACCTAATCCCCATTGTATCATACTTGCCTTAAAAGTACATATGGTATGAAACAACCTTATATTGTTATTTCCCTTAATTTCAATGTTTCATCAGCAGGGTTTTATATGAGAACAGAAATCATAGCGGTGTTCTCTGGGCATTATATTTAATGTGAGTGATACAGTCAGTCTTCTATTATCTCTTTTTCTTCCTCACAGAAGAATAATGTTCCAGACATGTTTTATTGACAATTGGAATCCTCTTCAAAGATAATGTATTCAGAATCTTTTCTACAAAAAGCCCACCAGGAGTACAATGAAAGATAGAATAACTCCAGGCATGCTCATGTATTTGATCATTTTGTGTTAAATCAAGAGAGATGCTTAATGCATTTCAGAATTCCTGAGTCTGCTTCAGCCCTTCCTGCTCTCTGCCTGCTATCACTATAAAGTAGAAAATACTGACCTATTAAAATGTGCACATTGAAGCAAGGAGACACAAACTATGCTGAGACTTTAAGAAAGTGCCTCAGTCTCTTTCTTGTCGCTGAGACCTAAAATCTGACAGCTGCAGTTCAAAGGAGGAGAGGTCTATTTGAGCATACAGTTTGCAGAGGTTTCAGTGCCCAGTTGGCTGGGACCAAGGCAGAGCAACACAACATAGGGGCATGGTGGGCAGCGATGCTGACAGCACGGTATCCAGGAAGCACAGGGAATCATGGGAGGAGGTCAGGAAGGAGATGAACCCTTCCGGGCCATGCTTCCGCTGACCCACCTCTTCCAGTGAGACTCCACGCCTACTACCACACCAGCTAGACCGCCCTATCACACTGCCATCTGGACGTCCTGCTTACGATCTGAGGAGGCTTTAGGGGACATCTAGACATCAACCATGACAGAAACTAAGAGAGTTCAGCACATGTTAAGTGAGAACTCACAAATCAGAACAGCGACAGTTAATGTCCCCGCTGGGATCTCATGGAATCTGGACTGAGAGTGGGTGAGACCAAATAGTTTTCAGCATCAATGTATCATTTTCACTGGGAGGAAGGGAAATATTTCAATGGATTTCCTATCGCCAATGAAAATTGTTATCGCAGTAAATATAATGCATTTAAGAAAACTATGACTAAATGATCTTCTCTAATTCATGATATATCCCTTCCTCTACTGACAGCTTCCAGTCCAATAATGGTGAGTATGGATTTCTTCAATGAAAAAAATCTAGTATGTAGAAAGAGAAGAATTATGAATAGTGCCAGATATGCCATAGTCTACCCTAGTCAAGATGGCTGTGAAAAAGTGACCACCATGTTGTTTTCAATGACACCATGATCAGGCTATATTCTATATAATGAGGAAGCCATTTTTTTGGGGGGGCTGGCTCAGCCTGCCCTGAGAGCTGGACTGGCATAGCTTGTGGTGCCAGGGATCGAACCACAATCCCCTGTGCTTGCCTAAGCCTAAGCAGGCAGTTTAGACCACTGAGCTATCTGGCCTGCCCCAGGAAAGCTATCCTTTGGTGAGTTCTTGAATATGCATTAGTCACTGCATGTAACCCTCACAGTATCCCTACAGGTTAGACAGTGTTATACTCAATTTATAAATTAAGAAATAGAAGCCCAGGAAAAAAAGAATCCGGTTTCCCCCACCCACTCCAGAATAATCTCATTTCTCCCTGCCTCTGTTTGGAGGTTATTCAAATTACACCCAACTACAGTTATAGAATTGAATTTAAATAGACTATGGATAAAGTACACAAACAAATTACAAGTTTTTCATAGTCATATGATCCTATTAGTGAAATCACTAAAGTGACAATCATAGCAATCGCATACATTTCAAAATATTTGGCAACTTTGGATATGAGAATAAATGTTTTATCTTATAAGGTAAGTACCATTTCACCTTTGTGTGTTTTGAAGTTTTAAAACACTAGTACATTATTTTGAGGAAAAAGCAAAATATCATCATGTAATTATAAAGAAACTACTGGACGATTTAAAAAATAGAATGTTTAAACTGCACAATGAAAATAAAATCTGGTTCAAGACTGCTTAGTTAATATCCATGGATCATAAAACACCGTTATCACATTTGAAATGTTTATTTGTCACACACGTAGCAGCTGGAGTGATGGCTCTCCAAAGATGTACAGGTGGTGGCAGAGGCAGAGGGCAGAGGCAGCAGCAGAAACAGATATATAAATATATAGATATACTGTTACATGGCAAGAAGAATTAAAGTGGCAAAAGAAATTAGACTTTCTCAGCATGAACCTAAAATTAAAGGGGTTCTTTTGGATTAGCCAAGTGAGCAAGTGTGATCAGTGTTCTGAAGTGTCTAAGCGAGAGCTGGGGCGGGGAGGGGAGGGGGCTTGTGTCAGAATAATGAGTTGTGAGACGACCACCTAACGTTGCCTTGAAAATGTGAATCATGAATCAAAGCATATAGGAAGTGTTTAAAAGCTAGAAAAAGACAAAAGACAAGCGAACAGATTCCCCTCGTGACCCTCCAACAAAAAGTGCAGTCCTGCCAACACGTTGACTGTCAATGGAGTCAAATTTCCAAAATGTTTATTGATTTAGGCCGCTGTGCCATTCTGACCTATTACAGAGGCAACAGCGAATTTATATAAGACTACAGGCAGGTAGAAAAGCACCTGGAAAGCAATAGTTAAACATAGTAGGCAATGACAGACTGGGCTGGATTCAGTTCCTGGTTGCATGGTACCACAGTGCCTCCATATTCTTAGATATAGTTCAATGTTAACTATATAAAGGATATGAAAATATAATAGCATTATGTATCATTGTTTCAGTCAATGTCAGTAAAAAATTGAAATATAAGCTGCTATGATGCAGAATACTTCAAAATTGAACTGATATTCTGAAATTATTATAAAGTCATATCATATATCTAGGTGATTATATTTCTCTATCCACTCTGTTGGTAGTCCAACACAGTGAGCATCTACTTGTTCTTTGCTAGACTTTATACTTAATACCTTGAAGTAGACAAAGAACATCGCAAAAGAAACATGAATGACTAAATGGAAAGAAAAAAAATCTTTTTAATGAGAGTTGAGAAAACTATTATTGAGGAAATTTTTATCAAATCAATTTCCAAAGGCTACAGTCTTAACAAATAAAATCGCTAATATTCACTTAGTGTAAAAATAGTCTCAGTAAAAATATCTCAATCAATGTGTTGGCTCCAAACATTGCCCTGTGAGAATCAGAAGCTGCAACATTTTGTGAAAGTAAATGGGACAATTTTCAAGAACTGTTACTGAAATTAAGGCCTCAGGAGATTGGAGAAATGGCAACAGAAAATACTAGGAGACTATTAAGGTACTAAGATACGCACTGTAGAATATCCATCCTAAGCTCTTTCTTCAGACTGTAGGGTCTTGTAGTTGTCCTAATTCTTAAAAAGTCTGTCTGGAGTTCTTGTACAATGTAATCTCCTTCTAGGGTCTCCATTTACCAGTCATTTCCCCAGGTGTAGAAAAGATAAGGGCAGACTTTAAATGTAAGCTTTCCACTTGTTGCTTCTGTTTGATACTTTGAGAAATAATAGAAACGTAGCTTCAAATTTTGCTGTTGCTATTTTATCTAGGCTCCAATTATCAATCTCTACTATTTTCTCGGAGTGAAAGATGTTTAGACCTTGAATTATGATAAGATACAATCTCTTTAGAATATATATGAGACAGACAGACAGAAATTTAAAATATATGTATATGGAACATATAAATAGTATGTATATTATATGTCATATATTTGACATAAATTTCAAATGCAGTAACTTGATTGTGAGTGACACACTAAATAAAGAGTATATATTAGGTATTTTCCACCTACATAAAGGTCAAGGGTCTATTCTGAATTATTTCCTTTAATATGCATTGTGAGACCAACAGGTCTATGACAAAACCCAGGGTATCTCATATGAGTTCTTGCATTAGAAAGTCTACATCTGGAATTTCTATTCTTCTGGTACCCTCCATAAATAGAAATGTAGCTGAGAATGGCACTACCTAAAATGCTGTCATCAAGAAGTCACTTAAGAAGGATTATCTGAAAGCCCGTTGGTGACAAGGACCCATGTTAACAGAACGCATGATAACATAGGCGCTCCAGTGAAAAGGAGAGCAATAAAAGTGTGATGAAAGAAAGAAAAGCACCTACAGTTAACCAACGATTACTAAAACAAGAAATAATCATGATTTTTCTTGCAATGTCTCAGTGCTAGAACAGTTTTTACAAACATTAAAAAATACGAAGTATATACATAGGAGACTATGTGACTATTTTTAGAATGATGAAATTTAAGACTCTGATGAGTTGCTACATTCCTCAAAGAGATTATCTGGGGACCCCGAACACATCCCACTAATGCTGCCGTAAATGAAGGCATCTACATTGTTCCTCCACGGAAATTGCTTCACAGCATCTGTCCTCTTACTTTCAATCTCAGCTCCAAGTACAAGGTGTGGTGACATCTAAAAATAAACAGAAAGCACCTAGCGCCAAGCCTGAAGAATGAATTTAGAGTGAATATTGACAGTAAAATGTTCAACTTTGGTCAAAAATCACCGAAGGAGTAAAATGCAGTGAAACTCAGTTGCTCATGAACTGGGTCCAATTGGACGATTAAAGAAAAAACTCCACCAGAAACTCATAAAATGCAAGAACAGCTGAATATAAGTGAGAGCATGAAGAAAAATACATTTTAATTCAGTTCCAGTGGGCATAGTTGAAGCCCCATGGCCACAGTTGCAATATTGATGCAAGACTCTAAAGGAGAAAAAAATCAAAGCCGTATTATAATTTTCTTGTGAGTCGGTTGTTAGCAGCAACTTTCCAAGGACTTAGCAAGTCCTTCCCCAGGGCACATGTGGTTCCTGCGATACCCCTTATCCTGCTACATTATAATTCCTGCAGAAGACTCGCCCACCAGACTGTACGCTGCTGTTTTATGTACTAGTAAAACAGGACATCAATAATTAAAAGCCAACTGACTCAACAACATTTAGGTATATAAATTCTGGGGACAGGGCTAAGAGTCTCATCTAACATCTTACTTTGCCTAGCATTATGTAAGCTATTAGGGGCCCAGGTTTAAGCAAACTTTGGGTTCTGCCTCTGATGTTACTGGCTTTTACTTATGCAATCAAGAAATACTAGAAACTTGCTGAACGAAACATAAAATCATGTGTTATTCCTTTGTGGTTTTCCCAATGCAACTGAAATAGTGAAGTTGAAAAAAAACATTCCGTTTGTAAAATATTCTTATCAGTTGACTGCTTGGTACTGACTTCTGACGCCCTCAGAGACGCTGAAAAAATTTAGCCTGCTTGGCGGGAAAAATGAAGACGGAGCCAGTGCAGAAGCTTGCAAGATGCCACTGGGGAAAGCAAAGAGCAACACCTCATCAACCGCCTCTGCTGCAGAGAAGGCTGAGAGACACAGATCGCCTGCAACCCAGGGCCGCTCAGGAAGACTGCCAAGAACGGGATTTCCGCTTTGCTAAGGTGTTTATTCTAGTAACCTTCCTCAACCACTTGAAATCCAGTGAGATAGTTAATAAGTGTCTTCTAAAAGCACCTTTCAGAAATGCCAATCGGCGACCAAGATTTTACTATCTCCTACAGTGCCGCTTTTTATTTTTAATTTTATCTTGAAATATAAATGTATGACTGCTTTGGCTGCGTGAAAATGTAAAGTAGTTCGAGTTTGTGGTGGTGGCGGTGTGGAAAGAGCAAAGTTAGCCCTGCGGGGGGGGGGGGGGGGGGGAGAAGCCCCGGATGTTATGTTTCATTCTTTCGGATTTTCTGCAGGGCTTG